>CAUYRH010014712.1:0-43930 GCA_963574655.1 Perodicticus potto
TGGGTAAAGTCCCTCTTACAATCGAGTTTTGCCCCCAAAAGGTGTGGCACACACCAAGGTCTTATCCGTTTTATACACAGGGCTTCCTGTTAAGATTTTCTTTGAAGGAATGTCCTCACAAGTAAGTGTCACAAATTTCAATTATTATTTTAAGAATAAGAAAACTGAGGACTCCAAAAGGTATATGATAAGTTTAAGATTGTGGCTGCAAAGGGCTGAACTGAAATTCAGATCCTCACTTTAGGACCCCTAGTTTGTGTGTGTGTGTGTTAGTGTGCACACGGTTGTGAGAGCCTGCTTCATTTTTCTTTTTTTTGTAGAGACAGAGTCTCACTTTATCGCCCTGTGTAGAGTGCTGTGGCGTCACACAGCTCACAGCAACCTCTAACTCCTGGGCTCAGGCGATTCTCTTGCCTCAGCCTCCCGAGTAGCTGGGACTACAGGTGCCCGCCACAATGCCCGGCTATTTTTCTGTTTTTGCAGTTCGGCCGAGGCAGGGTTTGAACCCGCCACCTTTGGTATATGGCGCCAGCGCCCTACTCGATGAGCCACTGGTGCCGCCCAATGAGCGCCGGTTTCTGTGTGTGTCTCTCTCTACCATACTTCCTGTTCATGATACAGGAATAGAGGAATTCTACAGCTTTTTTCTATTAAAATATGCATACTAAATTCTTGCTGATGAGCTAAGTAACAGCTATGTTTAGGACTTAAAATCAGCTCTCATGTCAACTTTGGGGAAAAGTGTGCAATTTATGTGAAACTAAAACTTCTGCACTATGCTGTCTAATAAGACATTGTCCCCAAACGTGGTAAAAACCACAAAATTCCATCTCCAAATCTGCATGTGAAGTTCTAGGTACCAGAAGACCCAGACCAATTTTATAGTTACTAGGGTGAGCCACAGTAATGGTACACTGAACTGGCACCTCCTCAGGCTCTAGAACTTCCTCATTGCTCTTCAGTTTCCCCATTATTTCTTGAAACTTAACTGCTTCTGAGAGTCCAAGATTCCTGCTAATAGTAATAACTAATATTTTTTTTTTTTGCAGTTTTTAGCTAGGGCTGGGTTTGAACCCACCACCTCCAGCATATGGGGCCAGCGCCCTACTTCTTTTAGCCACAGGCACTGCCCATAACTAATATTTTTTGAGTCTTACATGCTAGGCACAACTCAGTGTTTTATATGAGGTCAGCCAATTAAGTTTCCAAACTCATCCCAGAGAAAGTGCTCCATACCTCATTGCTGAACATCACTGTGGTTGGGGCTCCCCTTGGGAATCTGTGTGCTGACGCCAGAGCCCGGGCTACCCTTCCAAGCACCCTTTCTAGGATGAGGTAAGGAACTTTCCCAACCATACTATGACAGATCAGATAGCCAATCCTGAGAAAGAGTTCTAAAATTGTTTTGAAGGGTGATGTAGGTGCCGGCATCAGTGCCTGGCTTCCCAAGGGGACAACTTGGAAGGTGGCCGTGATGACCTGCAGCAATGAGGTAGGTAGCACTTTTTCTGGGAAGAGCTTGTAAACAGAATTCTCTGACCTCATGTGTATATTCTTTGTGTAAATTCACAGCAACTTTGCAAGGTTAGTTTTAAAACTACTTGTAACTTAGGGCACCAGCCCCATATACCGAGGGTAGCAGGTTCGAACCCGGCCCCAGACAAACTGCAACAAAAAAATAGCCAGGCGTTGTGGCGGGCACCTGTAGTCCCAGCTACTCGGGAGGCTGAGGCAAGAGCATCGCCTAAGCACAAGAGCTGGAGGTTCCTGTGAGCTGTGATGCCACAGCACTCTACTGAGGGTGAGAAAGTGAGATTCTGTCTCTAAAAAAAAAATCAAACAAACAAAGAAAAAAACTTCTTGTAACTTAGAAATGAGGGTATGGGAGCACAGTGCGAAGTACCCTTCCCAAACTCCCAACTCTGATTTCAACCTACAGAGTCTAAGTCTGAAGCCTGACATGTAATTACCTTATGCGTGTAGGAACACAACCAGGCCTGTTCATCTGGGCCCTACCTACCACATACCTTGTACTTTCTGGGTTATTCTTTTGTAGCCATAATAATTTCTTTCTTATAGGAGCTTATCCTTTGGTATTTCCCTAGGCATTGCAGCATGAAAATGGCATCAAAATCCTCTTGCTGTGTAATTCATTCTAACAAAGTCTCTCCTTGACTACATGGCTAACTTAAGAAACCAATATCAGGTAAATTATTAATAGTTTATAATGATAATGAGATAACTTAAAATTCTCCTACTTTGTGTTACATTTAAAAAGAGTCTTCACCTATATCAAAAGTAAATAGTTGTGGAAAATTAGGCTCCGTGATAGGATTAAGGGTTAATATACTATGTAGTTGTGACCACGCTGGTTATATTCTCTACACACATATCTCTGTTATCTATGAAGAAAGCCACATTCTAAGGGCACTCAACTTATAAACCATTCAACCTTTATCCCCTAAGAGTTTATATCATGATTTTGCAACTGGATGGTTTCCTGAATGCCATTCTTAACTGCAGAGGGCTAACACCACCCTCTCCATGCCATGCCATTCTTCTGGGAAATGAACCTTCCCACACTTGGAGTATGCATTTATGTGATTCTGCCTCCTTACCCACCCAAACCGTGATTGCTGATGGACCTCAGTCACCTGATTTAACCAAATCCTGCCCTAAAATATTGGAATTAGGCCAGGAATGGTGGTTCATGCCTGTAATTCTAGTACTCTGGAAGGCTAAGGTGGGTGGATTGCTTGAGCTCAGGAGTTTGAGACCAGCCTGAGTATGAGTGTAACCCCACCTCTACTAAAAATAGAAAACCTAGCCAGGCATGGTAGTCTCAGTTACTGGGGAGGTTGAGGCAAGAGGATTGCTCAAGCCCAGGAGTTTGTGGTTGCTGTGAACTATGATGCCACAGCACTCTACCAAGGGTGACAGAGTGAGACTCTGTCTCAAAAAAAAAAAAATCTTGAAATTAGGGTCCATCACGACTCACTCTTAGTTCCATTCTGTTTACAAAGGAGAGATATGTGTATTTTGGTACCTATGAGGTCCCCATACCTGCTGTGTAGAGCACATGTGTCTGAAAAAGAAATAAAGCCAATTGAACCAAAGAATCTGAAATGAGAGAACCAGTGGGTTGTGGCAACTTTAAGCAGGATGTAGGCCAGACGGAGGGCAGCCAGAGCAGCACTGCTCCGAGAGGCTCCTCGGATCCCTCCCTCAACTTCATGAGCAAGACCGCAGACAGAAACTTAAGATTTTTGTTTTAAACATGGAAACGCGGAGGCCTTCAAGTATGAGTGTGAGAGGGCGAGAAAGAGGGGCAGCCACCCCATGTACATCCAGAGAACCATATGGTTTCTGTTTAGCAGCAATTTGTCAAGCCAGTGAAAGGTCAGAGCAGAGTCAGGTTTGCATTTGGCAACAGCATCACTGTAAATGACGAACCTTCACGAATGATATTGGCGGCAGAGCTTAAGAAGAAGTGTCTTTAGATGGGTGTGTACAGAAGACGTAATTATCATTGGAATCATGGAAATGTCTCAGGGACTTTCAGAAATAATTGTAAAGTTTTAGAATGGAGGTTAATGGGGACAGAGGGGTGGCTTTGGGTGATATAAATAACACCATACAACGTAGGTTATTGAAAGGAATGGAACACAGTTGTTTCTATTGGGAATTGGCAAAACACAAGTTACACTGGTTTAATTGAATTTTATGTTTTCACAGTATTTTTCATCATATTATATCTATTCATGGTTTAAAAAGTTCAATGTGTATCGAAAGTTTCCTAAGTAAAA
This sequence comes from Perodicticus potto, assembly GCA_963574655.1. Taxonomy (NCBI): domain Eukaryota; kingdom Metazoa; phylum Chordata; class Mammalia; order Primates; family Lorisidae; genus Perodicticus; species Perodicticus potto. Next base: position 3,807 of record CAUYRH010014712.1, read on the forward strand.
GTATATTCTCTTCCCCTGGTCTCGCTTCTCTTTTAAATATTTTGTTGTTTTTATTCTATATTTTCAAATAATGTATTTATGCAAGTATTTCTTGATACAACTGCTTTGGGCATAACATTGATTTCTTGCTATGATTCTCTAGCTGTTTTATACTTTTTTTGGCATATGACTTGGCTTGGCATATGGCTTGATAACCTTTTAGCATTAAATAACCTACTGAAATTGCTCTTTCTTTTTCCATTATTGTTGACAAAACCTACTTCTTCAAATAAGAATACAAACACCTCCAACCTTCTATTCTCCAAGTTCCTTCTTGACTCCCACCTTGTGGCACATTTACTGCTCATTTAAAATGAGACATGACATGACAGAGTCTTGCAGAAATGGGTCCAGTAAAAAGTGACAGAGACCCACCAATTAGGTACAGGTGAAACTTACCAAATGTAGAATGTAAATGTCTGAACACAGTAACTAAGAAAATGCCATGAGAACTATGTTAACCAGTTCGATGAAAATATTTCAAATTGTATATAAAACCAGCACATTGTACCCCATGATTGCATTAATGTACACAGCTATGATTTAATAAAAAAAAAAAGTGACAGAGAATGATATGAACATACAATTTGGCAGGATTGTCATGAGTTCAAGGCTTTCGCTGTAGAATAACACTGGGGTTGTAATTTTTGCATTCTTAGTAGCAACATATGAGGGTGACAACCTGTACTTCACTCACCTATATTCAATGAAGAGATTCTTTAAAGATTTTGGAACATGAGTAGCAAGCACCCTTTCCTGTGTGGTATATGTTTGTTTTGTTAGATGTGTTTATACCAGTGGTTCTCAACTTTCCTAATGCCGTGATGTATTTTCATTGTTACAAAGGGATGGCAACCCACAGATTGAGAACTGCTGGTTTATACTGCTAATTGCTAATTTAAATATATCATTACACAATTTTTGATGAAAGTCTTTGATTTTATATTTACATCTCTTTTCTCCTGTTGAAAATCTTGATTCCCATATCATTGACGTTATTATGCACTGTTAAAATGCATTTGCATTACCCTACAATATACATAACGCAGTTTCATAACACCAGTGTTACTGAAGAATCAAACCACTGAATGAAATTTAACACTTATTTATAGCTCTAAGTATTCTCTAGAATAGATTCTGCAAAAGTGATGCAATCAAAATATTATATTCTACCTAAAGTCAACTGAAGAAATTATTTTTCTATAATAGAGCAAGTAGATATGCAATTAGCTTCATCTATTTTAGCTCATTTTTAATTTTATTAATTGCTTTTTTAATATTTTAATTTAATGTTTTGAACATATAAATCAGACATGAAAATATATATGAAAGGCATATTTGGAGAATTCTAACTTCCTTCCACCTATATGTGACCTTTCTGGTTTTATGTTACCTGTCTAATGCTTCTTTTGCAAATATATCTTAATACATAATATTCACCCTCCCTTCTCACACAGAAAGGGGTATGTAATATATAGTTTTCTATACTTAGTTTGTTTCACCTGACAAACCATCCTGGAAATCACACCATTTCATTAGATAATGACTTTGCCTCTTTCTTTTTATACATTCTGCCATTTCAGTCAGAGGAGTTTGCATCATTTATTCACTGTACGCCCCACTTATGGCCTTTGGAGTTGTTTCTAAAGCATTTTCCTATACAATGAGCTTATAAAAGTAACTCTGTATGTAAGTCATTTCATATTTCTTTCCAGTAAATCTTTGGAATAAATTCTTAGAAGTGAGATTGATAAATCAAACAGCTATTGTGTATATCATTTTCTTAGATGTTGCCAAATTCCCTTTTTGGGGGTTGTAATTTTTGCTTGCTTAGCAGCAACAAGAGAGGATGACAGCCTTTACTTCAGTCAAAGCTCACCTACCTTTATGTAATGAAGGAATTCTCTAAAGCTTTGGAACGTGAACACGAACACCATTTCCTATTTTCTCAATTTTCCTTGGCTATTGCTTTCCTTTGGCCATTTCAGGGAAGGTTTGCAAGTTCCCATTGTGGAATCAGAGTACCTATCTTGTTCCTGGTTCCTGGCATTCCCTTCTGATAGCATTGAGTCAAATAAGATAGACAACGCACAGTGTTTCTATTACACAGGGTCATACAATAACTAAGAAAATGCCATGAAGGCTATGTTTAATCAGTTTGATGAAAAGAGTTCAGATTGTATATGAAACCAGCACATTGTACCCCTTGATTGCACTAATGTACACAGCTATGATTCAATAATAAAAAAAAGAAAAAAAAGAAATCCTGTGTATTCATGCAAATATTACACCAGCTCAAGTAAACAATTAGCAACACAATGGTCTGCCTTGATTATTTATAGATCATCACTTGGGATGTTTTATTGACATTAAAGGTGTAGTAAGGAAAATTTGCTAGTAATCAAAGCCTAGGGAATAAGTTCAAGGCCAATGTTGAAATACAAAAGTCTGAGTCAGTCCCCCTTCATTTTCAATTGGCTTAGAATGAGATTTCCACCTCATTGGGAATTACTAGTGTGAAGAAAAACAGCAAGAAGCCATAACCTGCTGCTGACTTCCTCAAAGAGTAGAAATGAGATGGAACAAAAAATGAAAGTTTAGGATTACATTGGCTCCCTTCTCTTATGTTCATTTCTTTCATATATTTGATGCTTGTCATGCCTTACTATATATTTTCCATTTCATTTTCTTTGAAGTGTATTTTTTTCTTATATCATTTATACATTTTAAAGTGATCCACCTGATTATTAACGCAAATCAGAAAATGCTTTCACCTTTGTTTTATGTCTCAGTTGAGTATAAATGGCATGTGCAATTAAAAATTGATGAGCATTTTTAAAATCCCGGTATCAATAAAGCCAAATGTAAAACAAAGTTCCTAAGACTTTTATATGGAGTCATGAACTTATCCTAGAAAAAGTGCTTTCTGTCTCATTGCCGAATATCACTCACTATAGTCACCTTCGAAGTACTTCCCTTGGGAAGCTGTGTCTTGACACCAGCGCCGAGTCCACCCTTCAAAGCATTTTGGCACTTTTTGTGGAATGGCCATCAGAGTTGTTGTATGAGGTCTGACAATTAAATTCACTAATTTATCATAGAAAAAGTGCTTTGAAGGATGGAATAGGCTCTGGCATCTGTGCACAGCTTCCTAAGGGAAGTACTCTGAAGGCGATGATGGTGAGATTCCGCAATATGGCATGTAGCATTTGTTCCGGGACGAGTTTGTGAACTTAATTGTCTGACCTCATTATATAATTTTATGGCAAATCATTTTGCCAAAATTTTCATTTTTTTCTCAATTATAGTGATTTTGAGTTATGAGGGAGTTTAGAGATCAATTATTCCTGAAACTCATTTAGAGATGAGAAAATTATTTGTCAAAGAAGATTCTGGAAGAATCTTAGCCTGACTTATACCAGATAAGTAGTTCACAATAAGACCTGGAGACCAAAACACGAATTTCCCAATTTCTTAATTCAATGTTTTTACCATGAAATCCTGAGGCATTTATTAATTTTTGTCATTAGCATTGCTAATAGGAAGAAATGAAAAAGTAAAAGATTATTGTATTGAACTAGTTGTATGGAACCAGTTCAAGGCCAAGCAGTTGCCTTTGCTTTTTCAAATGATTCTGCCTCTGCCAAGTCTTCCCAGAGAACTATTGTGTAAGGAATTATAAACTTCCTTGTAGGAAGCTTCATCTAAGGAAAAAAAAGTGAATTTAGCCTCAGTCCAATCACAAAATCTTAGTCTTACCATGAAGCGCAATTCCAAATTTACCAAGAAGCGTGATCTGTAGATGCATCCCTTGGCTCCACTGTATGGATTTATGCCTGATTCCCAGAACTACTTTCTTAGATCTTTATATGATATGGGAAAGAAATGCATTTCTTTACTGCCATTTTACCAATTTCAAACTGAAAAAACAAACCCTCTCTGAATTCTCTACAGGGAGAAGCTCTGACAGTTTACAGCAGTGCTCCAGGGGAGCCGTGGGACCCAGCAGTGGCAGAACTTGGCAGCCATCTTGTTGCCACCCGATGCGACTGCTCTGTCAGCAGGAGAAAGCAGTGCTGGCTGGTATGATTACAGGCAGCCAAAAGAACAGTGCTGTTGAATTGGAATGGCTGTAATTAAAAAGAAAGGATAAGTGGAAGAAAGTGACTCATACAGTGTACAGGTAGATTTGTTTTGTGAAGTATCCTGGGACCTTGCAGAAATACTTTGAGCCAAGGTGGAGACAGGGAGGGAACTCTGAAGACTAAGGCTCTGCTGTATTGAGTGGGGAGGGTTTTCATGGAAATAATTCTGTATTTTATAAATATTCATTGTTCATTTTTATTTTCCAGCAGCTCCATATCATGAATGGCATATATAAAGGCCTTTCTCTTATTGTTACACAATCATAGCAAAAATCCAAAGGTAGTGGATTTCTTTCTTTCTTTCTTTCTTTCTTTTTTTTAGACAAAGTCTCACTCTGTCACCCTTGGTAGAGTGCCTTGGTGTCATAGCTCACAGCAATCTCAAACTCTTGGGCTCAGGCGAGCCTGTTATCTTAGCCTCCAGAGTAGCTGGGACTACAAGCTGCTACAATGCCTGGCTATTTTTAGAGATGAGGTCTCGCTCTTGCTCAGGCTGGTCTCGAACCTGCGAGCTCAGTCAATCCACCCACCTCTGCCTCCCAAGTGCAGAGATTACAGGCATGAGTCACCGCGCTGGGCCTTAGTTGTTTTTATTTTATCAATAAAACCAGACGTTTTACTAAAAAAAAATTAATGGGATAGAGAAGATAAAGTTTTCTGTGTATTTTTTTTTCACTTTGAACTTACCCATTCTTCGAAAGTACTAAATTTACAGAAGCAGAATAACTTTATAAAGACATCATATCTCAATTATTTTTTCTTTTACCAATCTCTAAATCATTGCTCCCAAAATCATTTAAATTTTCTCACATATATGTGTATATATATATATGTATGTGTCAGGGTGCTGATTGCTATAAAAATAATATTTTAATATAGACTTTAGCAATGAAAGCAAGAAGGAATTAAATAGTGAAGAAGGGTAAAGAAATGCAGCTAGAAACTTAAAACAAAAAAAATAGTGATGGTGACATAAGAAGGGCAAACAGTTTGGCTGGCCAGAAGGCTCTCTGTGTCAGTCATCTATTGCTGTATCCTAAGTTACCCCAGATCTTAGCAGTTTACAAGAACAAAGGTTTCTTACCTCCCAATGTCTGTGGATCAGAGATCTGATGTGGGTTGGCTGGGTTCCTCTCAACTAAGGGTCATTCATAGAGCCGTAATCAAAGGTTCAGTTTAGGCTTCAGTCACCTCCAGATTGGGGAAAGGGAAGATCAGCTTGCAAGTTCATTCATGTGGCTGTTGGGAGCCTCTGTCCCTAAGCATATGGGCCCCTGCTTGCGTGAGATTGCTTCATGCCCTGACAGCTGGCTGTCCCCACAGACAGCAGTCCAAGAAGCAGCAAAACAGAACAACCAAGACAGAAACCATATTTTGGGGCGAGGAAGGGGCTAATTTTGGAAGTGACTCCATGCCCTTTGCTGCATTTTGTTTATTAAAATTAACACACTCATTCTACCCAACACTCAAAGAGAGGGGGTTACACAAAAGCTCAAATATCAGGAGATGAGGATATTTGGAACCTATCTTAGGCTTCTAACCACAGTCTCTGTGACAGACAAAGCTTTGGGTCATGGGTTAATATATTTATGAATTATTGTGCAGTTTGAAATTTGAGCACCTTAATCTTTATCTCCCCTGATCCCCCATTCTCTTACACTGTCAATATCATCCAGATTTATTGGAATCCTCTGTTTCTAACTCTGGCATCTCTCTTCTGGGTAATGAAAATTGCTTCCTAAATTGTGTATTTATAATACATAGTTCGACCAGGAAGCCCATTAGTCCCTCATGCTCTAACAGCCAGAGTGATGTTTATGCAATACAAGTGAAATCATCTACTATCTTCCAACCATTGCTCATGCGCTTCACTGGATTCCTGTTGCTCTTAGGACAGCAGACCATTTTTTTTTTCTTTTTGAGACAGAGTCTCAAGCTATCACCCTGCATAGAGTGCTGTGGCATCACAGCTCACAGCAACCTCCAATTCCTGGGCTCAAGCGAGTCTCCTGCCTTCACCTCCCAAGTCACTGGGACTACAGGTGCTCACCACAACTCCCGGCCATTTTTTTGGTTGCAAACGTCATCGTTGTTTGGCGGGCCCGGGCTGGATTCAAACCCACCTGCTCAGGTGTATGTGGCTGGCGCCTTAGCCCATTGAGCCACAGGCGCCAAGCCACCATTTTTTTTTTAAAGTGATTTGTACACGCTTATAGCCATAAGCCCACCTCCTCAACCGTTACAAACAGCAGTCTCCCCAGCGGTTCTGTTCCAAACCCATCATGTAGATTTCCATTCTATGTGATGTGTTTGGAACACATCCTTGCTCTGCCTTTCTTCTTTCAATCTTGAGTGTCTACACCTGTAATTTTCTCTGCATGGAATGCTCTCTGTTTGCCTTCCCTGACTCCATTCCCCCACTTCTTCACCAGGTATCTTTTACATCTCTAAGTGGGAAATTTTCCATTATTGCAGGACTTCTTTGGCAGATATCAAAACTAAATGTAATCACAACTAGCTCTCCCAGTTGAAGCTCATAAAAGCTGATGAACTTTGAATGACCAAACCCTTACTGGGCCTAACTGAAAACTTTTTTTTTTTTTTAGGTAAGAGTCTCACTTTGTTACCCTGGAGTAGACTGCCGTGGCATCACAGCTCACAGCAAGCTCAAACTCTTGGGCTTATGCAATTGTCTTGCCTCAGCCTCCCAAGTAACTGGGACTACAGGCATCCACCACAATATCAGCTATTTTTTGAGACAGGGTCTCACTCTGGCTCAGGCTGGTCTCGAACTCATGAGCTCAGGCAATCCACCAACCTTGGCCTTCTCCAGTGCCAGGATTACAGGCACAAGCCACTGTGCCTGGCCTTAAAACTTTTTACTGATGAATAAATTTGAAATTTGTTTTACTCAACCTTAGTTAGAACCTGGACATAGTCACCTGATCCTGACAGCTAGATCTCAATCCTTACTTGGCACATTACCAAGAATACCCTTACCTAGCACTTAAAAATCTGTAAATTCTTCCTATGGGTGAATGACGTGGTGGATGTCTTCATTGGTGTATATTACCTTGATTTGCAATAAGACGGAGCTTTGATTTATTTTCTTTTATAAAGATCTTGTGGCCTTCCATTTATTCTCTAGCCCTTTATGTTACACCCCTTCGATTACCTGTGTGATTGATATCTTCTTCTGCCCCTAGATTTCAAGTTCCCAGGAAGTAGTGATTATGTCTCCACTTACTATGCTATCTTCCCCACCACTTAGCAAAATGCCAGTAAATAAATGGGTTGTTCCCAGCACATACATGTCAAATGAATGAGAAATAACTTTTGATTTTATGACATCAGATTCAAAACCAGGAAAGCACATATTGGGAACCTAAATTTCTTTCTTTTCTAGTGTTTTAGGTCTTAGATTTTTAGGCAATAGCTGGCATTTTTGACAATCTAGATGAACTTATTGTAATTGCTATGTTAATATGTGTTTACCAGTTGCAAAAGGGATTTAATGATTTGGAGAAAGGCTGCCTCTCCTCCCTTTTCTTCTGACATGACCAGTAATGTGTCTGGCCAGCTGTACAACAGTGTCAATGTGTACAGAAATTCTTTTCTGAAAAGCACAGGTGATCGTGTTACATCCTAACGTCTACGATCTGATTACTCTTATTATAGTAGCCTGAAAAGTTACAAATGTCATTAGTAGTCATTAAATTACTCGGTTTGGCTTTCTAAAATGAGCTCTGGTATTTAACTCAGCTCATGGCTATGAATTCCATAATTTGAACACGCATTTTCATGGGGCTGCATATTTATTGACAGAATCTATGTGTTATTGCTCTAAAAATGACTCTTGGTAATGAAAGTAGAAGCTGAACTGAAAGAATTCTAATGGAAATCCAGGGAATCCAAGTCTTGAAATTAAATGCATGTGAGTACTGGCATGCTCAAATGGTCTTCTCCACCTCATCCATTACCTTTCTATTTTGCTGTGTTCAAGCAATTTAATTCTGTATCTAATTTTAATCTGTAAACCATATCCCTTCCTGCAGTTGTAAAGCATGTGTTAGCACTTAACCAGCAGGAGGGGGTTGCCTAAGGTAAGAGGATTGATAGCATAAACTACGCATCTTAAAAATGGCTTTGTGTGGTTTGGAGCCACTAGCTAAAGCTTTATGTTCATGGGTCCAAGCTCTTTGTCCCAGGCTTAGGGAGACTCAGGCAGTGAACACAGTGAAATCTTTTATTCTTGTTATCTGTTGTTGCTTTTTCAGGAATACTTACATGGTAAGGGTCTGTTTAAAGATCTCTAAACACATTTACAACCAGCGTTTTAGAAGGAGCAGGAAGAATGAGTAGATTTATCTAAAGTACATAATAGCATTGACTTGAAAATGTGATTCAGACCCTCTAAAATTATATTGGATTGTTATGGCATTGAACAGTAGAAGAAAGGATGGCAAAACCACAAATATGACTATTACGTACTTGCTATCTCTTTGTACTAGTTAAAAGTCATAGTCTTAGAAACTAAGAAAAATTCAGTTTATATCTAGAAATTATTCTTACCATTAAGCCAATTAGAAAGTTAGATTTTAAATAGATAGATAATGTATTAGATTTTTACATTTAATGTATGTATTTTTTTACATTAAGGTATTAGATTTTTACATTTAATGTATGTATTTTTTAAATAGATAATGTATTGAAGAATAATAAAATACATTAAAAAAAAGAAAGTTAGATTTTAAAAGTCAGCACTTAGAATAAAAATCATTTACAACTAAAAAAGCTTTGAAAATCCTTATAACCAATCATTTAAACCAATCACTTCAATTTTGGGAATGTTGGGGGGAAATTTTAAATCTTTTCTAAAACCCTTCCATATTTTTTTTTCTTACTTGAATCATCTCTGCAGGCTTACCTGTATTACTTGTAAATAAGGCCATCCGTCAGTGGTGTAATGCTTAGGCATTGTTGTGTTGTATGCTAATGTTTATTGGGTTGTATGCCATTTACTCTACAATTCATTTTTTTTCACATTTTAACATCTCCAACGTTGAGATATGTCTTATAATTGATGGCATTTTAAAACTAGAATGCTCAGGATTTCCTTCCACCCTCCATCCCTTCTTTCATTCTTTCCTTTCCCCCCTTACTTCTTCATACAGTGATGGTTTGTCTTACCATTAATGGTTTCTTAGATTTGAAAACATATAGAAGCTAATTCACATATGGTAAATATATAAGTAATGTTAGGACTCCATAGGCTAGAAATAAATGCTACTGTTACGTATATAGTTTTCTGAGACACCACTCTACTTGATGACCCATGCCATCTGACTAAAGCACTGAATTATATGAGGCGGTCATTGGAGATACTGCTTGCCAAATAGATGTGTTCTGGACTCATACATTCGTCTCATATCTTTTGAGCTCCATTCATATATTTGATATTGTCAGGTATAGAGAAATAAATAAAACAGATAAAACATCCAAGTTACAGAGATTATTTTCTGTGATGTACAAGAAAATTCATGTCTCAAATCACTTAAATTCTAGTGTCATTCTTCCAAATATGGAATCTGTGAATACCAACCTTGTACTTTAGTCATGTCTTTATATTTTACTTAAATTCAAGTGACAGATAATTCAGGATGGGCTATTGTCTTAAAGGAAATATATTATTCTTTCTTTCATTAGAAATAGCTATTCACTAGAGGCTAGATTCTCAAAATTGTAGTGAAACTAGATGGTATAATTTAGAGCCATCAGTTTACCAGCTCTGTGATGTCAAGTATATTACTATTGTCTTGTCCCATCTTTGAAAAAGTATTTACTTTCTCCAGTGGTTCTTGTAGGGTTTAAAAGAGACAATGTACCTAGATCATTGTATCAACTCAACAAAGTGAATCTTAATTGTTTAATATTATATCTTTTTGCAAACTGACCAAAAGTTAACCATAACTTGTGATTTTTTGAACTAAGACGTAGCGTTCTTTTAGCACAGTAAAGCTATACATTACACAGTATAAAACAATACATTATATTGTATAAAACAACACAAAGTAAAACAAAGAAAGAAAGGATACAACTTTAAAATAAAATTAAAACAAAACTTAAAAATTAGTCAGAAATCAAAAATGTCCTTAAGGAAATCATTTAGGTAGTAAATAATCTTCAGGGAAAATTCCCCGTGAAAGTTAGATCATCTCTGCCTTCCAAGGAAGATTATTTTTGAAATATATCCACTTAAACCATAATGATTTTCTTAAACATTTGACATAGTTTTAATTTTTTATATACTTCTGTTATGATGTCTGGATACTATTAATGGAGCAATGACTGTTCAATACTACTTAAGAGCACATTGTAGAATGGGGGTTGTGTCCAGATTCTTTCTATCTTCCATTCAAAACTGAAAAAGTTTGTAACTAATAGCTTTTGTGATAATAGTCATTGTATCATTAATTTTACCTACTGTTAGCATATGTATGTTATGGAAAATTAAGTGCAATGTTCAAAGCCATATGAGTTGTTAATTAAAATTTTTAATGGTATCATATGTATTAATTCAGGTTTATGTACCTGAAAATTACATTATTAAAAGGAATTTATATGAATGAAGTTTATGATATATTATTTAATATAAAGCACATTTAAACTCCTTTGGAGAAAATATAAGAGTTAAGATTAAATAAATGACTTAAAATTTCAAACTACTTCATTCTCACATATTGATTTTTAACATACTTTAAGATTTATGTCTTGATTAATCTATTAATATTCATGTTTAGGACTAGAATAAAGTTAAATAAAGCACTTTTATAATGCATCCTATTTATGCTGTGTGTGTGTATGTGTTGGTGTTTAAATCAGAATAGATGCCTATTTGATAACATATAATAATTTTAAATGCTGTCATCATTTCCCTATCATTAGTGTGTATCAGAGTTCTAGCAGTCTGGAGATCCTTTATTTTAATAAACAAATAAATTTGGAATTTAATGAGAGAAACATTTTTAAAATAATGCGAAAATATTTTAGTGGCTTGTCATCTAATAAGATTTAATTAACAAAATTTTATCTTAGAAATACAGACCATATAATGAAGAAAAATGAACAAAATTCCAGCACTAATAAAGAAAAATAATAATTTTTTACAAATGAGATCCCATTACATAGGGATAGAGTTTACCACTAATATTAAATATTTAGTAAGTATCCAGCACTGTGCTAAAGTAATTGCATGAATTATTTCATTTATCCTTAAGTACTATCACCAGGTGGGGAATATTATGCCAATTATACAGTTGAAAAAAATAGAGGCTTGAGAAGTGAATGAATTTTCTCATATTTGCTTCTTTAGTAAGCTGAGATTGAACCCTCTTTCTGAGTTCTGAAAACTTTTATTTAATTACAAGCAAGCTTTCCTTTTATTGAAATATCTTTGGGTTATTATTTTCCATTATGCAATGTCATAATATATTGTCCTACTCTCCATATTTGGACATGTACCTTGCTTCTATTATAACTCATTTTAGAAATAATGTTGCTTTGAATATCTTCATATATACATATATACGACTACACAAACGGATGTGACAATTAAGTTTGTGAACTCATCCTAGAAAAACTCATCCTTATTGCTGAAAATCACTATGGTCACCTTCGAAATATTCCCCTTGGAAAGCTGTGCCCCAATGCCACTGCCTAGTCCACCACCCTTCAAAGCAATTTTGGAAGCCTTTTTTCTGGAATGGTCATCAAAGCTATTATTATATTATCCTTAATATCCTGCTGTCATCAAAAAGTCTTCCTTTCAGTATTTCCTTTACCTTTGGGTGAAGAGAATAGTCCTTGGGGGCCAGACCAGGTGAGTGGGAAAGGTATTCCAATACAGTTATTTACCAGCTAAAACCTCCTTACAGACAGTGCTGTGTGAACTGGTGCATTGTCGTGATATAAGAGCTACACCTTACTCGTTCCAAGATTTTCAGTTAAGATGTTCCTGTTTCTCTATCACTGTTTGCTTGATCTTCTATGTTTCTCACAGTCAGCCAATGGATTTTGACACACAATTCAACAATTTTTTTGCCATGTTTTCATCAGTTATGTTCATTACTGGCCGTCATGACCTCTCTTCATCAGTGATACTTTCACTACTTTCTCTCCTCTCAGAAAAAAATTTTAATCCATTTGTACACAGCCATTTTCTTCATGGCATTATTCTCATAAACTTTGACTAACATGCTCCTGATTTCACTTCCACTCTTGTCAAGTTTAACAAGAAATTGAATGTTTGTTCATTGCTCTAACTCAAGCTCTGACATTCTTGCACCAGCACAAAAAGCATACAACAAGAATAATGAACACAACTCTGCCACATATCCACAGGAACACAGTGAGACGCTGATATACCAAAGTTATGAAACCTTACTGAGTTGGATAGTGCTGCCAATGTGAGTGCATGGTGGCAAGTTTACGAACTTAATTGCCGTATCTAATGTGTGTGTGAGTGCACACATGTGAATTTATAATTATAAACACCACACTTTCTTATTTTAAAATATATTAAGAATAAAATAAAATATATTAAAAAGCTATTATATTAAAACAGTATGATATTGGCATTAAAAAGCATATACATCAACCAGCAGAACAGGATAAAAGGCTGGTAATAAACCCACAATTTTATGGTCAATTGATTTTTGACAAAAGCGCCAAGAACACACAATAAGAAGAAGACAGTCCCTTCAATAAATGGTGTTGGGAAAACTGTATAGAATAACAGCATGGGACCCTTATTGAAATAAGGGTCCCGTATAAATTGGGGTCCCATATAATTGATTTATATTGACCCATATAAATCAATTCAAAATGAATAAAGAACTTATATATAAGACCTGAAACAGTAAAATACCAGAATAATCATAGGAGAAAGCTCCACACATTGGTCTGGGAAATGATTTCTTAGATAGATCTCCAAAAACACATAGGACAGAACCAAAAATAGACAAATGTGATTAAATCGAACTAAAAAGCTTATGCACACCAAAAAAAAAAAAAAAAAAAACCAAACCCACAGTAGAGTGAAGAGACAACTCATGGAATAGGAGAAAATATTTGTATACCATCTGACAATGGGCTAATATCAAAAATAGATAAGGGACTAAAAAAATTCAATAGCAAGGAATCAAGACAATTAAAATATGGGCAAAGGAACTGAACAGATATTTCTCAAAAAAGAATTTCTCAAAAGAAAAACTCTTTTTCTCAAGAGCAGGAAAAATGGCCAGCAGATATATGAAAAAAGTACCCAATATCTTTAATGATTGGGAAAAGGAAAATTAAAACCACAATGAGCTATCACCTCACAACTGTTAGAATGATTATCATCAAAAAGACAAATTACAATAAGTGTAGGCAAGGATGTGGAGAAAGGAAACCTTTGTACATTGTTGATGGGAATATGAATTAGTAGTGCAACAATTTTAGATGATAAAATGAAGGTTTCTCAACTCAAATCAATTCAAGGTGGAGGGCAGGGGAACAAGGGAGTGGCAAGTGGAGGGGAAGAAGGAGGATGGGTTTGCTCCCACTTAATGGGCAAAGTTAGGGTGTATGGCACACCTCTTGGGGGCAGGACACAATTATAAGAGGGGCTTTACCCAGTAAATGCAAACATTGTAACCTAATTCTTTCTACCTTCGATAAGAAATGAATGAATGAATAAATAAATAAATAAATAATACAAATGAGGGTCTCTCAAAAAACTAAAAATAAAATTTTTAGATAATCCAGCAATTTTTAGATAATCCAGCAATCTGACTTCTGAATATATGTCCAAATGAATCAAAATCGATATGTCAAAGAGACATCTATACTCTGATGTTCATTTCAGCATTATTCACAATAGCTAGGTATGAAAGGAACCTAATGTCTATCAATGGATAAGCACATAAAGAAAATGTGGTATATAATCACACAACAGATTATAACGCAATCCTTAAAATAATGGACCTTCTGTCCTTCTGGACAACACTGATGGAGGGTAAGAAATGAATGAATGAATAAATAAATAAATAAATAAATAATACAAATGGGGGTCTCTCAAAAAACTAAAAATAAAATTTTTAGATAATCCAGCAATCTGACTACTGAATATACGTCCAAATGAATCAAAATCGATATGTCAAAGAGATACCTATACCCTGATGTTCATTTCAGCATTATTCACAATATGAAAGGAACCTAATGTCTATCAATGGATAAGCACATAAAGAAAATGTGGTATATAATCACACAACAGATTATAATGCAGTCCTTAAAAAGATGGACCTTCTGTCATTCTCGACAACACTGATGGAGGTGGAAGTATGCTAAATGTGTCAAGACAGGCACAGAAAAGCAATGCTATATGATCTCACACGTGGAATCTAAAGAACCCAAGTCTGGTAGAAACAAAGTAGAAGATGGTTACTAGAGGCTGGAGGGATAGAAAAGGATGGGAAAAGGGACAGTATTGATAAAAGGGTAAAAAGTTAGACAGAAGAATACATTTTAGGGATCTATTGAACTATATGGTGACTGCAGTCAATAACAATGTGTTATATATTTCAAAATAGCTAAAAGGGTAGGTTTCTAGGGTTTTCATCACACAAAAATGGTAAGTTTGACAATAGTGGTAGATATGTTTACTAGCTTGCTGGAATTTTTCTAGAATGTATACATAAACCCAAACCTCACTTTGCAACCCAATAACATATATAATTATTATTTGTCAATTAAAATGAATGAGCAAATTCATAATACAGAATCCTAGAGATAGAATTATTTATTCAAACTTTAAAAACATCTTAAATTCCTGATAAAGTTTGCCAAATTGGTGTCATGAAGTTTTCATCAGTTCATACTTTCATGAGCATTGTATGGTTTTGATGCCAAAGAATAAACACTTGTCTTAGGTAAAAAATAAAGCAGGATATATTTGAAGCCATCAAAATCTAATAGACATTCAAAACAGACATCAAAACACCAAGCAAAGATATCTGGGAAAATTGGTTTTGGATCTGGAACTTTTTGGACTAAAACGACTTCATCTAACTCGCAGGGGACTGCAAAACATCTTTACGCATGTTTCTTATTTCTGCTCTACAAAAAAGCACGTTGTACTTCTTCCTGATATGCTAAGTTACCTCAGACCTCATGACTGTATACACTTTTTACACAACCACTACTACCTGAAGGATATTTCAGATCACGATCTCAGCCAAGCCTATGGATTGGTTCCCTTTGGAAGAGCCATGAACCTCTGATCTAGTCAGCCATCATTGGGAAGACATGGGATCCCACATTCAAGAAAAAAATAATAATAAAATCAAGCCTAGATGTCAATATCAGTAGAAACTAGCAAAATATGAGGAGATTCTTGTTTGCATCACTAGATTCTCAGTCATTTTCTTCATCAGTGAGCTTTACTAAAGGTAAACTCGATCTCATTTTTTAATTTGAATTTTCGTGTGTGAAGCAGAATTTTCCACCATATATGTATCACTTGTTTGCATTTCTTCTGTAACCGCTTCGTTCTTGTCCACTGTCCATTTACGAGGATTGCTAATTTTTTTTTTTCTCACCACTTTTTTGCATATTAATAGAATACTTAGAACTTCCTATACTAAGTGCATTAACCCTTTGTGTCATCCATTGCTTGTATTCTTTTCTTTATGGTCATTTGCCTTGTTAGTATCTGGGTTATTATTATTATTATTATTTTTTGCTTTTTTTTTATTGTTTGGGATTCATTGAGGGTAGAAGAAACCAGGTTACACTGGTTGCATTTGTTAGGTAACGTCCCTCTTACAATCATGTTTTCTTGACAAGCTACAGTTTGAACTTTAATGTAGTTGAATCTTTCCATTCTTTTCTTCTCTCTTTTATCCTTTTTGCTTTGATTGAGTCAGACTGAATTTTTTCACTATTTCCAGGTTAGTAAGTCTTCAACTATATTTATTCTAGAAAATTTTTATAAGTTACATTTGATTTCTTAATGTACTGAAATAAATCTTGTCAAGATATGTGAGGTTCCAGATAAGATTTTATTTTTTCTCATTTAGCTAATATTCACAGCATTTTTCCTACAAAAGCAATTCATCTACTGGACATATTGGGGGGACATTCAAGGTGCATTAAAGGGTCCCAAAATATAATCAAATTTTGTAAAATACCTTTCTTACTTAAATCTGTGGAGAAAATATTGAACAGATAACTGACTGAGGTAGATATAGAATTAGTTAGGAGACAATAGAAAAGTCAATGGTATTTATTTCTGAACTGAGGTAGTAGAAATACATAGCTGAGCAGGATGGTAGAAGTGAGTGACTTTGTGGTTATATGTGTAGGAAAACCAAGAAGCAAGAAGCAAGAGTATGAGATGAGTAATTAGTGGGACCACACCTGTGGTGCATCTTACAAGGGTACATATGAAATTTAGGAGGTGTAGAATGAAAAAAAAAAAAAGAGTATGAGATAACTTCAAGATTTAAGCTTTTGTTGCTAAGTAAATCAAGGGTGTTTTCACTTGGGGAAAAGATGATGAATCAGCTGTTGTCAAGGGTGAGTTTGGATCTATGGGGAGAACAGAAGACAGGTCTTTAGGTTTGTAATATGTATAGTAGAGATGAAGGCTTGAGCATCAGCAGTAGCTAAGCAATGTAAACATCAGGCACACGCCTGAGGGTCCTTCAAAGATTGTAAGGCATGAGAAGACATAAAAGACAGAAATCCAAGGATGTGTCTCACAAGCATACTAGCATTGAGAGATTCAGCAAATTAAGAAGTGCTTCTGGGGGAAAAAAGGATTTCACTTTTCTTTTCTTTTTCTTTCTTTCTTTTTTTTTTTTTTTTTTGTAGTTTTTGGCTGGGGCTGGGTTTGAACCCACCACCTTTGGTATATGGGGCTGGCACCTTATCCCTTTGAGCCACAGGTGCTGCCCAGGACTTCACTTTTCTAAAAACAGAAATCCAAATCAGAGTTGGTTTACAAAAGTCAGTGGAGAATGGAGTTTTGTAAAAAGTGGTCAGTGGAGTCAAATATGGAAGGAAGTTCAAGTAGGATAACTGGGAGAAAAACGTGGTTTGCGTTTGGCACTGTGGAGGTCCATGGTGACGTGGTCAAGATCAGCATCAGTAAAACAATGCTTTGTGTGAGTGGGAAAGAGGAACTATAACAGACGCCGCATTACAGGTAGCTGAGGTGAAATGGGACATCAACAAATGTGGACAGTGTTGTGGGGATACCAGATATTATTTCTAAAATCTTAGATTTTAAAGAGAAGGAAAGAAAGGGAGTAGGTAGCTAGAAGGTGAAGCAAGTACAGAAAAGATATTTTTCTTAAATTCTTTTGTTTTCTGTTGAAAATTGAATCCTGTTACACAGGACGTGGAAAGAACCACGGATGAAAGAGAAGAGAGAGATCACAGGGCAGGGGAAGGAGGTAAGGACGGGGACGGAAGCTCCTACATTTGTAGGTTGTAAGCAAGCGTGTGGAGGGAGCAATCAGATGGCCTCAAGCTTCCCAGTGAAACGATGTCAAGTCATGGTTGAAGTGGGATGGTGGAGAGGAGTGGTTGAGGAAAGAGGTAAACATGGGGGCTAATTAACCCAGAGTGGGCTTTCTGCAGTGGAAGCTGAGGGTAAATAGGATTGAAAAGGTCAAGGAACAGAAAGGATAATTTATTGAATGTATTTTTTTTCAGTGAACATTGAAGCCTTCCAGATACTCTCAGTATAGACACTCTAGAAACATCTTATTACTATACATAATAATAATATTAATGATATTAATGATATGATAATAATAATTAGTATCATTATAAGTGGAAAGTTTAAAGATGATCGAATTCAATTATAAATTGTTCTATATAAAAATACAGAGCCAAACAAAGGAAAGCAAGAATATATATAGCCCTTTACTTGAACGATTAGATGAATAAATATGAAGCGATGAAGCGATTAATGTGTTGGGGTTATAAATCCAACAATGTGTATCAGGTTTCTGGAAGGAGAAACACTTAGAAAGTGGGTAACATTTCAATTTAAAGGTGAAACTTAATTAGGAAAATCATCTACTCCGTGAGTATCATAGGAGCTCTGGTAGTTACAGATTTATTTATAGATATTTCCTTCCTTGCTTAGCAAATTCCATAGTGAGCAGATATATTATGTCAGTGAATCCTCATCCAGAGGAGCAGGAAGATGACATTGTCTGGTGTTTATATCCCAATTTGGCCAGTAAATCTAACACAAAGAGAGAGCAGATATTTTTGGAGTGTTGTTGTGGTGGTTGTAAGAACATGAGTACTGATGGCATCGGGGGTGACAACCTTCTTCATATCTTTTTTTCGTCCACACAGAAACAGTCGGAAGATGTGCTAACCAATTATACGTTGTACGAACAAAATAGCTTACCTTCTCTAAAAAAGTGCTCTGTAACATATAGACATGTAGAGAAGTATTACTCATGTTTAATATTGTGCCTTTTTTATTGAAACTTGATTACATAATATAAATCGAATAAACAGATCTGAAGGCTCTTGACAAATTGAATTGACATAGAAAACAATAATATAACTTTGCATAAATATTTCAAAGACAGTATATCTGTTGATTGTGACAGTAAAAATTGGGGCCACAGTTGCATTCATTGTTCAGTGAGCTTGTCCACACAATTCAACCCACCGACAGCAATGAATGTTGATTGTGACCTTTTAAAAAATAATCTCTGCATGGGGAAGAGGAAGTCCTGGAGTGTCCTGCTTTGGTTTCCTGTTTCCTGAGCACCATGAGTAGATGATGGTTAGCCATAGGGTACAATCAACGGTCGATGGTTTTGATTTTAATTCCAAACTCACCGACAGCGTTGAATGTTCACTGAAGCAACCTCGAAACTCAGAATTCTGCTAACTTTACAATACCTGTAAGTATCCAAAGAGGGTGAGAGACAGAACAACAGAGTACCTTTAGTCATACATTTTATGCATTTAGAGCCATTTCAAAAGAATAAAAAAGACGAGAAAGAATAAGCATGAATTTTCCAAGTAAGAGTCTGGCAAACCTCCATAGCCCATTGTATGAGAGAAAAGGATCTGTTTCATTGATCTGACTCAAAAATGCCTATCTTGGCTTCGTTTTAGAGGAGTCATCTCTGCTAAACACAGGGAGAACTTTTTATTCGAAGGAGTCTGAGGTTTTAAATCAAAACAATATCTTATAATTTAAATATTGCTATGCTTATATGTGTAGTAGGTAAACCTGTTGTATGTAGCTAATACAAAAAATAAACAGAATTCACTTAAATTTCTTCATACTAAATCAGCGCCAGTGATACTCTAAACATTACACATTTAATATATTTTTTTTCTGAAATTGGACTTAAAAGTTAGTGTAATATCCTAAGAATATTCTTGTTTAGAAAATACTGAAGAAATTATAAATGAAGAAACCAGCTAAATCCATTGTTTAGTTTGTGGTACAAAATTAATTTCCAATTGTTTTGAATAAAAATGAAACTCCTAACACCATTTAATAGGTAGATAGATTGGAGATTATTTCTAAATACCTCTTTTCTGAGAGTGTTTTGTGATCAATGCTTATGTGTAAATTATACTCAACTCTATTGAATTCATTTTTAGAACTATCTTCAATCATTTTCTATCATCAAGTACAACAAAATCCCTCTGGATGCATCAAAACCAGTATAGAAAGTCATTATTTCATCCATTTAGCTGACATCCAACATTGTTATACAGTAATTATCTGTGGGTAAGCCAACCCAAATAATTTGTGCTATTCCTTTGAAGATGACCATGGTCTTTTTAATCTAAGGCAATTGTTTCTAAAATATTAGTGAAATACTATCTCAAATTTTTAAACATTCTGATATTTACTCACTTAGAATATGTTAAAGCCAGCAATTGTTTAATAGCTTCTAAACAGATTACTTACATGGAAACTTTTTCTAATAGAGTTTTGTTTTTTTGGGGGGGGTGGGCAGAGACTAATGATCTACTGAAAGCATGTTTTGAGGTTAAAAAGTCATAGAATATAAAAGAGTCATTAATCTGACTTTTGCTGTATTTAATTCTTTTGAAATGAGCAAATTTTCCCCACAGAACAACCCCTTTAGAAGAAGGCTTTCTCAGTAGGCACTTCTGTGTTGCCGCTGGAAAGAATATTATCATGGGACCGAAGACCCATTTGTTTGCATTATCAGTTACACTGCAGGGATATTGCTACTCTTCTGTCACTTGCCTATTGTGCTATTAGTGTCAATATGCAACCATTTCCAACCATGCCTATTCGTCTCTTGTTATGTCTGCTAACATGTGTAACCCAGGGATGCTGTGATAAGAGACTCTAAACTCTGTGTTTTTGCTTCAATACTAAATATAAGTTTGGCCTATTAATAAGCAAAGCTCTAGGCATTTATAATGAATTGCAAAACATAACTATTATTTTTTGTTTTCCACAATATTCTTCTCTGCACAGCATGATTAACTTAAACCTAAAATTCTTAAGTTTTTAAAATAAAAATCTGAAATATATTAATTTAAACGGTCAACCTTTAAAAATCTTACAGTAATTTACTTATAAAAATAGCAATTACATTAAATACATTGTCATTTACACATAACATAGCGATAGCATAATCAATAATGTTTTTCTTCTTTCCTGGCCTAAATTTGATGCATATTTCACCTAATCATAGTTCATTGAAAATAAAACTTCATCTCTTAACAGTTTAAATTTACTAACATAAACACATAAGATCTCTGTGGGCTTGGTTGCAGTTACCCTAGTGTCAGACAAGAGAATAAACTTTAGGAGCAGCACCTGTGGCTCAAAGGAGTAGGGCCCTGGCCCCATATATTAAAGGTGGTGGGTTCAAACCCACCCCTGGCCAAAAACTGAGCACACACACACAAAAAAAAAAAAAAAGAAAAGAAAAGAAAAGAAAAGAAAGAGAATAAACTTCAGGGCTCTATATTTTAAATTGCTTTGTTCTTATTCAGAAAAAAATTGTTCAATTTATTTTCCTGATACTTTCTGTGAGCTTTCAATCATTGTATTTTCTAATTCTATATTTTCCATACTTTTATTTTCATAACTTAATGCTTAACTATGAATTACTTATTTTTAACATATTGAGATGTAATAGTACTATGATTTTACGTTTTCTGTAAAAAGGTGTTCAGTGTATTTTTTTAGAACACAGTGCTTGTATTTCCAAAATTCTAAACTGGTGGGAAAAAAATGCATTCTTGAGTAATTTTTCTTGTATAACAAGAGCCACAAGCAATAGGTCATTTATGGACAAATATCTACGTAGCCCCTATTCCCTAATCTTGGAGGGTTGTGTGGCAGGATTAGACAAATTTGCATGCAGACCAGATTTATCATAGCTTTTATTTCTCATTCCAAGCTTGTGGGAACATTAAGTATTTCAGTTTTGCTTAAGGTTAGTAGGTCATAAATAAACCAAAGCAATTTCTTTGCTTTGAGCAAGAGGGTCACAGAACACATGAAATACCACTTTAAACAAAGTAAACCCTAACGTGAATTGACAGAGAAACATAAAAAAGAGTGCAATGCGCCTCCGTGAAAAGCCATAGGGATCTGGGATGCTGAAGTTGTCTGTTTTAGGAATAGATTATATATCTTGTTTGACGGTCTGTATTTAATTTAAGTGACTTCCTCGGCCAGCCCTTCCAGAGGGCAAGTGTGTGAAATAGAGCGTCTCAATGTCAGTCTCCAGTCCGCTCCTCTGCCTGACGCCTTGACCTAAATTGAGCCTGTGGGCATTGATCTGGACAAGTGCAAGGGAATGAGCCTCTGCTACCAAATACGTTTCATCCTTAATTCTAGTCTGAATAGTTGAGGAACAGCACGTATCCATCAGTAGATTTATAATTAGTTTTATTTTTGATCGCAGAAGTGAATCTCTTCAGAACACGAAATACTAAAACATAAGAAGCGGAAAAAAAAGTTACGCTTTTTTAAAAGGCCATTTTTTTTAAAGGCTATTTCTTCCTCCTCCAAAGGAAATAACACTATCTCCGAAACCCACAAGTGAAATTCAGGCTCCGAAACCCCTTTCTCGTGTCTGTTTCTGTTTCCCTAGATTTCTTCCTCTGCTCGGGCTATGAAATTTCATGAAATGTTTCAGCCCTAGCACTTCTACCTTTCCAGTTGTCCAGTGAAAGTGCCTCTTCCAGAAATGCTCATTCTGGGTAATTATAATTGTAATTATTGGTGCTTCTGGCTACTTGAATAGAAAGAGCAAAAGAATGAAAGAGGTCAGAAACTGATTAAATGCAATCGGGAGCCAAGCGGAGTACTTGGACATGGTTCTCCACTGCAAAAGAAGGAAAATCAGGGCAAGCCATCAAGCTTGGCTCAGATCAGACGTCTTTCACTACTGAAATATTGGCACCCCCAGAGGGAACTATAATTTTGTTTTCCAATAGCTTTGTAATTATCAATAGCCCTTACTCCTGTTGACAACAGAGGGCCTGATAAGTTTCTGCTTTTCCTTCCAGAAAACTGTGGGAATGATTTTACATTACTCGCTTTAAAAAATGTCTTATGTATTTGCTTTGGAGAAGGAAAGAATTTCCAGCCCAGCCTTTGCACTATTTGGCAAAGTTACCAGAGAGTTGAAATACTTAATTTGATTTATTTCAAATATACATATTAACTGCATTTACCTATAGGAAAGCTACATTTGATATTTGTTACAAAATAAACTGTAAGAGATTCAAAAATATTTTCGGCAGAAAAATCCATCTGATTGACATTTATTGACATTTATTGATAATGTGAATTGCACCTTCAGTCTCTGCAAAGATTTAGAGATCTACTGACTACTCAACTCATCTTTGTGGGTTTTTTTTTTTTTCGTAAGCATTCACAGACATTAACCATGTGTTGTTTACTTAAAAACTGTATGTAAACTCAAATATTTATAAAGTTTAATCTCAGAAAAAATTGAAAAAGAACCATCATAATTCCATGAACTTTAGGCAATGACCTATTAATTACTGATACTGATATTAATTATACATTCCTTTGCTTATTTTACTTTCATTTAATTAACAACTTATCACGTACTGGATTAAAACTTTTTTTTCAGTAGACTATGTACATACAAACTATCTCTCACATGTTTTTCTATGCACCTGAACTGCGACAATGTAATGAGTGTACTTTTGGGGGCAGCAAGAAATAGTAACTAAAGGAAGAGCAACAGAATTGAGTTCATGATCTCAGGATCTGCCACTCACTGGCTTCGTGATATAACCTCTATGAACTTTATTTTCCTGGTTAAAATCTGATTTTTTGAAAAATTATCAATCTTCTTTTTTTTTATTATTATCACTACATACACTAATTCAATGCATTTCTGAATAAGCCTTTATAATAGATATTCTGTAGGGATAGCATGACTTATTATTGAAGGGGAAAAGATCAAATCCGGGTCTCTTAGGATTCTAATGCTTCTTCCCTTCAAAACCATCTGTTTTCCCACTTCAGAAATAGGTTTCTTTTCTAACCAGCCTCAAGACATATCCATTTTTGTAATGCCACCACAGCATTCCCAGGGAGAGGCAGCAACCTGCTCCACAGCTTTCTTACCTGGCAGGTGGTGGTGAAGGCAGGGGCAGCTCTTCCAAGACAGGTAGCTCCAAAGTGGTTTGATGGCCACTTAAAAGTTATAATTAATCTTAAACTCTCCTAGTGTTAGGAACCTTTGATTGACTTAATGCATCCCTGTGTTAACCTTCAACATTAATACAGAGTAAGATGACAACGGTATATTCAGGATGATTATTTCTGATCACCTTTCAAAATAATGTCTTGTCCTCGAGCTTACACCATAAATAATTTTAAATAAAAAGCAGAATGTCTTTGGCTCTACATAAAATGAGATCCAGGTTTAAATACTGCTTTATTTTTATAAATTTATCAATCTTTGTATTTTATAATATTTTGAGATTTGTTTTTTGGAAAAGTATTTGGGTTTGTTCTGAAATTTAAACTTCTTCCTGAAATTAAAAGAAGAAGAAGAAAACCAAAAAGGAAGATCAAGAAGAACAAGAAAATAAAGAAAATACACACATTACAATATTCTTCCCCAAACCCATGAACTCACATTGTAGATAAGTTATATTGTTCGGTCAAAACTATCCCTTCATGAATAACGAATCATTTAAAAAAAACACTTTACAATAAAGTTTTTTGAATAGAAATCTTTTCTTTATAGAAAAAGGCACAAGGAAGGTGTGAAGTTTAGAGTGAACTGAATATAATGAACAATCCACGTCATAGTTGAAGCTAGGATTTTTTTTTTTTTTGGTAGTGAAAAGAGATAGTGTCAATAGAACAACCTCATGACTTTCACAAACTGTGCCAATCCCACTGTGAGCAGTGTTTATTTTTAGCAAAGATATAGTGCCCTTGATCCAAGACTTTGTACTAAAGGTTGATTAATCCCTCTATTTGGAAAGGGTAGACATGTTAACTGCTATGCAAGATAATCTAAAATCAAACCCAAGGAAACCACTACATATCAGTAACAAAATTTGTTTTGTTACGTTATCATTAATATTGCAAATTAATATGGAAAACTAAGAGTCATATGTGTGGCAGAATAAGAATTTTTGGTGAGAAAAATACTTTTTTTAAGGGAAAACAATGACATACTGGAACTTCATCATGAAAAGAGATACCTTGGTTATACAAATGGTTAAAAATTGCTAGAAGATGGCAAATCCAACATGCATAATTTAAAAAACAATGCTAAGCTTTTTTAGTTTTCATGTTAAACATTACAGTATTATTTTAATTGTTTATCATGTTACATTATAAGATGACTGCTTAAAATTGTATTTTTAGAATAGCAATAACATCTCTCAAATTTTCCATGTTTCATTCAAAACTCACTGTATAATGTAGAATCTCAGAACCTTTATGACTGCATTCCTCATTATGGTGTTAGAATGCCTTACTATTTATGGAAGATATTGTGGATTTATTTCTGGCTTCATAAATTATACAAGCATCTGTTCTTTCAATCATCAGGACACCAAATGGTTTTTGCATCACTCTTTGTGAAACAATGTATACAATACTATTTTATTTCCCATGAGCACTGACTTTGTAGATAAAAAAAAAAAATGTTTGAGTGATTAAGATGGTGGAAAAGGGTTGAAAAGTAGCAAGGAAAAATGTATTACAAAGTAAGATCCTCGGGAATTTTTTAAAAAAAATTGATGGCATAAAACTAGTGGCGATACCTAAGTTCCATACTACATGGAAATTTTCGAATCAGTTAGCAGAACCTGACAAGTTTGAAGTACAAAAAGCTGCATCTCTATTAAAGGCTGTTTCTTATGACTTTAGTAGTATATAAAATGCTCTATTTGGAAAATACGAAAATTTATGACATTTTTAATAATGTTTTCTGATAACACATTACATGGATTGTAGTTTACATCTCCAAATTGCTTTTATAAGATTTTATCCTCTAAGAATGAATATTCTAAATCTACTCAAATATGCAACAAGAGCTGATACGCGTTCCCGAATGTAACCAGCAGGTTCCTGAGTGACTTGTGGACTAAGAAAGGATTCCAGCCAAACCAAGACTAGATAGTAGTTATTTTATTTCTCAATAAATCCTATTAAAATGAAATACCATAGCTCAAGTTATCAAATACATACCATTATAACATGTTTGAATTGTTCAAAGAATTTATGCTTTGACATTAGCTATGGCAAGTGACCTCTTTTAGTCCTGAAATTCTGTCATTTTTATAGTTTCTATTTCATTTTGTATTCTCCTAGATAAAACAATAATTATAGGAAGTTTGATTAATATTTCCTCTATTCTACATTTTTCAAAGAGCAAATAGGCAAAATCCAATGTTTAGTTAACAATGCACAGTACGTTTTTTCTTTTAAAAATGTTAATAGATCAGCTTATTTTGTGAACAATAGGATCATGTGACTACTTGCTTCACTGAAATCATAACTGAGGAAAGACAAAAGACTTCATTCATGGATTATTTTCTGCTTCTACCAACATAAAGATGCTTATTATTAAATGGGTAGCAATAATCCGGATATTTTTAACAGTTTTAAATTACCCATTATATTCTTTAGAACTTTTTTCTTCTCCAGAAAAAAGTTCCTTGAAAAGTATTCTATGTTGAAATATGTTTCTATAGACAGCCTAAGAGAGTTCAATGAGAAAGTAACTTCATGGTAATAAAATTTTCCTCCATCCAAATTTTGAAATCTTTACCATTGGGCTGCTTTTGTTTTCTTTTTACATTTTTATAGAAAAGGAAATGACTTAAATTTTCAAAAATTGCCATAAGATAAATGAAAGTCTATCAGAGATAAAGATGAATCATCTTTGATGTTTTTAGGAAAACATGGAGAACTGATTCGACATAAGAAATCTTTATGATTTTATTGCCTACAACCCCAAAAGGACCTCCTGCTACCAGGACTAGTCCAGTTAAAAACCATGTATTTTCTTGTTTATATATATATATACACATACACACACACACACACACACACACACATATATATATATATATAATTGGGTCATATTTTTAAAAGTACTCTTTTGGAACTTAACATACAATCCACCTCTCTCCTGTGTTAGTCATAAATGATTATTGAAGGTTAAGGCCGAGGAAAACAGATACAATGATTCAGTTTCAGAACTGTTTTCAACGATTTACATACCATTAATAATACAGTGGCTTTACAGCTTACATAAATATTTTTTAATCAGTGAGGGTATTAACCAGAATATCTTGGATCGAAATCAATTTAGGTGCTTTTTTAACATCTCTTCTGAAACTCCAATTCAATATACTAATTTTCCTGCTTTCCTTTCTTAAAACTGTTTATTGTTGCCTGAAAGCTGTTTAACAGCTGCAACATTCCAACTGTGGAGCTCATGCTTTTTAGTGATGAATGGATTATACAAATGCAAATACAGTTCAGTTTTTTCTGGTAAAAGGTCTATAAATGCATAGATTTTTAAAAATAAGCTTAGTTGTCAAAACTTTCAGACATAAGAGTATAAATATGCCCATTAGAGCCTTAAAAACTTGATAGAAAACGTGACGATTACTGTACAAATAAACCAACACATCTAGCAGCCGTAAGTGGAAAACAGAAATATTTATCCTATAAAAATATTGAATTACATAGTCAGCGTGGCACAGAGACTCAAAAACACTGAATGATTAGGGACAAATGATCAGATAGTGACCGAATTCTATGATTACTGTTTACTCCCTTTCTACCTTTCTGTGTATATATATAAAATGCATGAGCTTCTATTTTTAACAACTTTAGTCTTTTAATTATTAACTAAAGATCTTTCTTTTTCAAAAATGTAGAAAAATACAATATTAAGTTCCACGTTTGTATCCAGAGACTTAGGCCATTTGATATTTTCTGACCTTTAAAATTAGGGGAGGATGGGACAGAATAGTGTAATAAGTTAGGAACAAGGACACCAAGAGGGTATAGAATTCCAGTTTCAAGGTCAATATATTTTTTCTGCGAAATATTTTCTAAAAATGAACAATAGTCACATTAATCATGTTTTTTCCCTTTTTTAAAGACACCGAGTCTTACTTTATCGCCCTCAGTAGAGTGCCGTGACGTCACACGGCTCACAGCAACCCCCAACTCCTGGGCTTAGGCGGTTCTCTTGCCTCAGCCTCCTGAGTAGCTGGGACCATAGGCGCCTGCCACAATGCCTGGCTCGTTTTTTATTGCAGTTTGGCCGGGGTCAGGTTTGAATCCACCACCCTCGGTATATGGGGCCAGTGCCCTGCCCACTTAGCCACAGCCACAGCCCAGTTACATCAATAATTTTATCAAAGTTTCTCTTTTTTGGTCTATCTCTCATACCGGATGATGAGATCCTTGGAGTCAGAGGCAGTTCCTTAATCATCTACAGACTTTGAAGAGCTAATGTACTTTTTTTGGAATACAGCGGGTGCTCAAGTGTGCATATTGCCTTTTCCTTGACTCCCTACCACACATTGGTGTCTAGCTGTTCAATCAGACTCAGTCCGTTTCACCACTACTCCCCATTGACCTGACTCCATATGAAACAGAATAGAAGTAGCTCATCACCATGCTAGGACTCTACGTGTCTTGAATGCACCAGAGTCTAAAATTGAAGTCACAGAAGCTAAAAGGTTCAAACACAGGAAACAGTTTAAACAGGTTTAATAATCATCAGAGATCTTAGCCACGTCCAGAATCACTGACATATAGCAACTCACAGGACCAAATGTCAGACAAATAATTCTGCCTTGTTCTTTTGTAGAGTGTCTTATTAAACTAAGAATTTTACTTTTGGTGCATGGATCGTGTATGTCCTTCTAATTTGAAGAGCAAAGTTATGACATTTTAAAACTTGAACTTTAAAACTTTTATTGACATTAAAGTACTCGTTGAGAGACTGTATGCTTCCTCCAACGGTATTTTGTATTTTAAAACATTTCTTATTGTCTTTGTTGATCAAGACATGTAAAGTATAATAATCTGACACCAATGAAAAACAATAATCATTGACTATTTCTAGTTTTTTTTAGTGAAAGGCTCAGTGGGAACAGCAGAGAAGGTAGTAAAATTCTCCTGTTAGATTAAAGTCCT
Source organism: Perodicticus potto (assembly GCA_963574655.1). Classification (NCBI taxonomy): domain Eukaryota; kingdom Metazoa; phylum Chordata; class Mammalia; order Primates; family Lorisidae; genus Perodicticus; species Perodicticus potto. The sequence goes on from CAUYRH010014712.1 coordinate 32,754, forward strand.
CCTTGGAAATGAGTTTATGTGCTTCTGTTCTTACCAAAACATATCTCTGGTAATGGGGTTCACCTCTACCCAGGTAGCCACATATCTTAACCGCACACTTCTCCTTAAGGGACAGTTCTGGTAAAAAATAATTTTCTCCTCTCATTGCTTTTTCAGTGATCCCTCTAGCTGGGCACTCAGGACAAGCATCTAGCTACCCCGTTTCCAGTTACAGAAATGCCTTTTCCATGTCTTGAAAACAGAGTCATTCTCAAAGGGTGCAAAGTTGTCTTCTTTGATTGTCTTAAAAGAATTGGATTAAAAATTAAGTGGGCTTGGATTTAAAGACAATTCAAAAAAGCCCTTGTGATCAGTGTCAGAGTCTCTGGCTTATGGGACCATTTTTCAAGGCTTTTAAACCTGAGAGGCAAATAGTGTTCTGATGTCAATGCTATAGGGATATGTTCATCAAAAATCAGTCACATTTCCACTCCAGTTTTCCCCTTTACGCTTTCATTTCACCACTATCTCAGCAATTGACAACACTACAAGGTCTTAGCCACAGTTCTCACATGTATTAGACATCAACAATATGAAATAAACAATTATAAGCTTTTGCAGGGGTGGGGGAGAAGGGAGTCTTGTTTTTGCTTTTGGAAATAAGGTTTCCCTCTGTCAAAACTGGAGTGGAGAACACAGACGTGAGCTACTCTTCCTGCCACAGTTTGGGAACTGTTGTCTTTATTTATGTCGTAGCTTATTTCATGAAGAATCGATTGAGCCATTGGGATTTAAGAAAATCCCACTTGTAAGTGTGTGAATGTGTGTATACAGGGTGCCCATAAAGTATGCAGTTTTAAATTGCACACTATTTTACATTGCACATGAACTTTATGCCCACACTATGCATACAGAGGGTGCCAAAAAGTGTATACACGTTTTAAGAAGGGAAAAAAACTGTATTAGAATTAAGATACTCAAGTCATGTTTGACTTCTGCAATTACAAGAGGTGCTCAATGTGGCTTGAATTTATCTTTTGTTATCAGTATATAGTGAATATTACAGTATGTAGCTGATGCAGCTGTGTGTTCAGACGGCCAAGTCATAATGTTAACAAGAGACCTGATGAAACGTCTTCAACAAAATTTAAATATGCTCCTTTCCATAAATGTTACCCTATGTATTCCCCCACCTTTAAGAATTTGTTTTCTAAGACGGGTATTGTGGTGGGCACCTGTGGGAGGCTGAGGCAAGAGAATTGCCTAAGCCCAAGAGTTAGAGATTTCTGTGAGCTGTGATGCCACGGCACTCTGCTGAGGAGGACAAAACGAGACTCTGTCTCTAAAAAAAAAATAATTTATTTTCTGGTTTTATAATCAATCTCCTTGTATGAATCTGAGTGAGACCCTGTCATCAAAAGTAAATAAATAAATAAAATAAAAATAAAAAAAGAATTATTAAAATATCAGTCACATTCATATAAATATTGATATTTATAATAAAAACTCCTCAAATTGAAAATTTGTTACAATGACAAATCAACACATACACTCTCACACAAAGACTTCCATACTAATAGTTAGCCAATTACAACATTCTTAAGAAAAAGTATTCTAGCATTCTTAGACTTTTTTTATTGAAATAAACAATAGAAGATACCATTAGAAAGAACATTAAAAAACCAAAATAACTTATTATGGACTCTTCTTTTTTCCAACACCTTTTTGCTTTTATTAAATTCAGTTTCTATCAATGTCTCCAAAGTTGATAATCATTCCCTGGCCATGTACTCTCTTGTTTTATCTCAGTTTAGCATTCTCTTAGAGACACCGATTTGCACTGTAATCTCTGAGTATCATATTATGATTCTTATATTGGAGTTTTCCTTAGTGTTCAAAGGAGAAGTTCTGACCAGTAAACAACAAATAGGCTAAGCAGCCTTGAAAGAGTTTCAAACTTATTGATGGTTTTGAACAATCCTATTAGTTTCCCCCATACCTAATACTTAACTACAAGGAAGGAGTTTTTTTCGAAATGAGATTTACAGAAAAATCCTGGCATTCTGGAGAGAGTATTCTAAAAATATCTTGTGCTTCAGTCTATTTTTAGCTTCCATTTTCTGGCAAAAAAAAAAATGATTTTTGGCAATAACATTTCGAAAGTCCCTCTTCTCCCCCCTCCCCATTTTCAGGATTACAAAAATGACTTTCTAAATGCAAGCTTTGAATCTAATTATTTATTTACAAAACAGTTTTTCACATTCTCAATTCTACATTCTGCCAAGTTTTGTTGAGATAAAATGAATAATGCAAAATTCGTTAACTTATACTTGTTTAAAAGCTACCACAAAGCACGCCACGCTAAAGGACTAGACTGATGTGTAATGAACAAAGTTAGCTTTATGAAACATCTTTCCACTAAGTACTTTTTAAAGTTCTCATGGTTTTCTCATACAAAATACTTCAGCATTTGAGGGCATTCCAGGGAAATATTATCATTTTAGGGGGGTTAAAAAGTACTAGAATCAAAAAGCCAAAAATATCTATTGGAAAGAAAAGACATCAACTAATAAGCTTTCATGTCCTTTATGGAAAATAGCTTAAGGCGTATGTTGAAGGCAAAGGCATGGGGTCTGATTTTCCCCTACCTTTAAATATCACTTTTGACTTCAGCTAAAGTGAACACCATAATGAAAGTCCAATTTTTGTAAGCCTCTATGTTACTAAAGATATCTAATTGGAATGGACAGTAACATTTTAAAATTAGATGTACATCTATCATCACAAATTTGGAATAACTTGGGTGAAATAATGGAATTAAAATATACATAGCACACTGACAAATTCAAAACAGATGTCTCCTAAAACTCAGTATATTTACATGCTTTTAAATAGCATATCTTTCCAAAATATGACTTTTCTCATTTAGGACAATTTGTGTGTAACTGTGAGATGATAGGGTTGGAAGAAGGAGAATACATTTTATCCAAAGTTCTATATTTAATAAAACTACATAAAATTGAATCTTCATAATTATTTGAAGTGTGACAGAATGCTTCTACTTGAAGGAATGTATGAGAGAATAAAGTTTAGTGATTTGCTTTAAGCTGACTTGTTTTTATGCTTCTGTACATGTACTATCGAATGTTTGCTCAGTCCTCTCTTTTTGTTTTTGTATTTTTAAGGATTTCAGAGACTAATATAAGAAAATATAGCCCAGAGATGTTTTAAATTATTTTTTTTCTGCAGGAAAGGCTGAATTTGGAGGCTTCAACCATCATCTTACTTTACGGCTGTATAGTTTGGTTTGGAATTCTCAGCAGAATATGTTTAGATAGTTCTTACAAAACCTTGGAAGCATAAAGGAAGTCTTCAGGAATTTAAAGTTCAAGTTGCCACATAGGAACAACACATTGAATTTTCCTTAGCTTTAGAAGCAAACATGAAAACCAAATGCTCCATTTATACTGCTAATCTAGAAATGCATCAAAGCCGAAATAGAAATAAATAAAATATTTTTCCGTTATTATGACTTCTATGTAAGCTATCCCTGCTTAAAACTGTTCTTAGTAAAATGAAATAAGAAATAAAGAAAAAGAGAGAAAAGTAGGTGGAGGGAGGGATGGGTGGAAGAGACGAGAAGGAAAGAAAGAAGAAGAAAGGATGGCAGGAAAGGAAAAGGAAAAGGAAAGGAAAAGAAAAGAAGGAAAGGAAAGGAAAAGTAGTGGGGGAGGGAGGGAAGAACGTTAAGAAAGAAGAAAGTGGGGGGGGGGAGAAAGGTTTCTGAATGGACACAGTGCCGCCAAACAGATGGGCGTGGTTACAGGCAACCAAAATAAACCTATAAGCATCCAGGGGCATGAGGGCTGAAGGTATGACTAATTTGGAACTACCTGAACATTTACCTTTCCTAAGATTCATTTTCAACATTAGTTGAGAAAATAGTAACCAATAAATTAAGATTCAGTTACTGGATGGAGTCTTTCTTTTGTTCTTTTAAATCAACAACAGCCCTCATGAGCTTCTATGCCTGAGGTGAGTGAGAATCAACTTTTAGGAATTATTCTTAGACTCCTATAGAGTATTATATTCAGACAACTGGATAGTACCTATATGCCCCTTTGGCTAAGACATTGCATTTATAGTCAAATATATACTATTTAATAGTGTCTTTATTTTAAAAGAGGACACAAACTAAATACATCTTTTAAAATTGCTTGTTTTCAATCCCATTACTGGGCATCTACCCAAAAGAAAAAATATCCTTTTATCATATGAACATTTGTACTAGACTGTTTATTGTAGCTCAATTTACAACCCAGAAATGCATTAACTAACCCAGGAATGGATTAACAGGTTATGGTATATGCATAACACGGAATACTATTCAGCCATTAGAAAGATGGAGACTTTACATCTTTTGTATTAACCTGGACTGAAGTGGAACACAACGCTCTTAGTAATGTATCACAAGAATAAAGAAGCAAGGATCCAGTGTCCTCAACTCTAATATGAAGGCAGTAGATGATCTAATAGAAGGTGGAGTTGGGGAATGAGGGAACTGGGAGAGGCGAACAGGAAGGGGAACGGGGACCACCGTGTATGGCACACCTCTTGGGGGCCGGACACAATTATAAGAGGGATTTTACTTAACAAATGCCATCAGAATAACCTAATTCTTTGTGCCCTCAATAAACCCCCAACAACTAATACAAACAAAAAACTAAAATTGCTTGTTTTGTTTTCATTTGTGAAGCTGAAAATTAGAGACGGCCAACTTGGGGAGTATACACCTAACAAAGGCTATGTTCCACTTTAAGCACTATTTGATTATAGACTATTAGCTGAAAGTAAGTATACATTTGGATTTTTTCCCCATTTAGCTAAAGATTCAAATATATACGTTCTCTGATAGAATGAAATCTTAAGAAGTAACTCTAAAACAATCATTATCTCATCAAGTAATGGTGAAAAATTATTCAAACTAATTCCAGTCATTTTATTCCATATTCCATATTCTGCCTAAGACGATACCTCCTCTCAAAATAGATAAATAATTTCTAGTTTTTCTGGATTTTTGCCATCTAATCTAAAGGAGTCACTTTATTTTAAAAAAGAAAAAATGGTGACTTAGGAAATGTAAGCAACTTGCCTAAAATCCCTTAAACATAAAGCCCGAGCCGATAGTCCAAGCGTCGTCTGGAGCCATGTCAAATAATCATTTCTTCCTGTCAGATGCTCATCAATTATTGTATCACTTTTTGATTCATTTTATGAATTTGCTTTTATTTAGCTTCAGTTCAGAGATAATAGATAATTTATAATGTTCTATGACAACAATACATACACTGCCCCACTCTAATTGCTTTTCTCTCTTTTTTGTTTTTCAATAAATGTGTTCAAGAATCTAAAATTTCCCAGTTCCTTAAGATCACGCCCCTCCCCACCCCGCAAGTCTCCCATCTCCTAAGGAGCCACTGGCAAATAGATTTGATTTGAAAATGTCATAAAACATAAACGTCCAATCATTTTTTTCTAAAGAGCAAGAATGCTCAATAGATTTTTTTTCTTCATTGTTTTTCTCTGGGACAATTTATTGAGTGCTTTATACGTTGTAGTAAATAAGCTTATCTAATTTTTGAAACTGGATAATATTTCCTTCCTTTCTCTTCCTCTTCTTCAAATAAATAGATTATTTTTCAATACTTTAAATGAATAGGGTAAAACAAGACATGAATACAGAAGATTTACCTGTAGAAATACATTATATGAACAGCATACCTTAAAATTGTATTTTTTCAATACATCTTCCCATTGTTGAATTGATATCCTGAACAAATGCAACGAAGTTCAGGTTCTATTGGACTTATGCTAGAGATACTTAACCTAGTATGAGAAATTTACCAATACTTATTATTAATATAGATATACTGTCAAGCATTAGCTATTATGCTAGTTTAAATACAAAATTTATGGCTTTTCTTATCTTTCAACCCAATTTATATACACCAATATATAGATAATTGGGCTCTTAATAATTAAAACAGAAATTCTAAGTCCATGGAAAATGACAAGTGGGGAGTCCAGGAAACACAAATGTTCTGACTCCTTGCCTGGCAATTCCCTAGAAAGTCTGTGTTGTTGTCAGACATCAGAAAAGGTCTCGGGCCCCTGTTTGCATCTCTGCCAGCATAGGGGCCCTGTTGCTGCTATTGCAGTTACCAAAAGAATCATTCATTTTTCCTATGATTTTTTGAGGATTTTTATGTTTGGAATTTACTTCCTAGAAATAAATGAAGTTCTTGATTCAAGTACTTCTTGTGTGTGTGTGTGTGTGTGTGTGTGTGTGTGTGTGTGTGTGTGTGTGTGTTTAAGCTTACAGTTCATTGTGGGTAATTTTCTTGTTCCATCATAAGAAATAAAAGGAAAAATCATTAGAAAAGTTTAGATAGCATACATTTCTTCGTCCTTTCTAAGTCATGAATAACCCACCCTAAGAATCATTTTCCATACATTTAAGCAGAGAGCAGTCACGATGTAGTTTGAAAACTCTAACAGCAAATCGCAAGAGGACAAGTACTGACCCGTTTTTGCTTTTAATTAGCTGCAAAGGCCTGTGCTGGCAGGGCACATCCAGCGGGGTCCTTTTGCTTCAGGCTTTTTTGCCTCCTGACCAAGCGCAGAATTAGGGCCCCTGCATATACAGCACACTTCACAGCGCTGGGCTTTTAAAAAGCAGGTGAAACCCAAAGAGGTGGCTGTGGGGTAGGTTTGTGTCTCCGAGGGACAACTCCGAGGAGCCTCTTAGCTCTTTGCCAGTGCTCAAATGACAGCTTTCTGGTCTTATGGCCAAGGACCAAGCAAGTAACCTGCCTGGGGCTTTGCATCGTCCCCGCCCAGGCATTTCTCTCAAGGAGGACTCAGCCCATAAATCAGAGACTGAAAGTCTGTCTCCGCGGACGCCGAGGTGCCCTGCGAGCGCGAAGGCGCCACTGTCTGCGCACTTGGCATTGTGTTGAACGCGTGGTTACAAATTGGAAACTACGCAGCCCCAGCAGAGGCTCGAGTGCCCGAATTACACAACGGCCATTAATTAGGGCAGGCAAAATTCAAAGTGGTAAAATAATGAACAGGTTTTTAGAATGAATAGGATTAATTTATAATATGTAATAGGCAGTCTGCCCAACTGATGTGCCCTTTGGACAAGTAAAATAATTAAACGCTTGCATATTCCTACCAAGTCGATGTGATTTTTTTTTTTTCAATTAATTTCAGTAACTCTTTTTGGTACTGAATGTAGCACATGTTTTTTTAACGTGACAAAAAGCTGTTAAATGTACTAGATGTTCACTGTTACACGAAGACTCGCACTAAATAATGAACTATAAAAAAAAATGAACTGTAAAAAAAAAAGTTACCCTAATGCCTCCATACTGAGCCTCAGTGTCAAAGCATTCTATAATAGATATACTCTTATTTGACAATGTGAATGTTACTTTCTTTGCATTATTATTATTAATATTGCTTAATATTTCAATGCAGTAATCGCCTGATTTCTTTTCTGAATGTATTCATCTTCATTCATTCTTTACGAGGTTTTTGTTTCTAGTCCTTATCTTAAACATTGTTATTGTTCTCAAATTTTAAGCCTTTTTAATTCTGTGAAGGCAAAAAGTGGAAACCTAATAAACTCATGTATATGTAAAAATGAAAAAAAAAAACTTTCTTCATATCAGCGGGAAAAAAAAATAAGCTATAAGCATGGCCTTTAGTTTGCAAACTCCCAAAGACACATTGTAATCTGTTGAGAACGTACTTTCCTCTTTCTTTGGCCAGGGTGAAAGAGGATGCCACCTTACCAGTGAGTTACTAGATGGCTTGAAAATTTTCTTTTCAGAAATTAAATTTTAAAAAATAACATAAAAAAGAAATGCCACCGTATGTGTTGAACATTCCAAAGAATGTACTGAATATAGAAAGTAATTAATAGAAAAACAAACGTGATAAAGTGTATGACAAAGCACAGCCTTTCATATTATCATTGACTCTCTTGCTTAGGAGAGAGATAAATATAGACCAAATCTGGATTGTGATTATCAGAAACAATAGATCATTTCCTCCCTGGGGGAAAATTTTAAAGAGATGAAATGACCAGGCTGATAATGTTTTGGTGTGTATCTGAGATCAAACGGTAGCTTGGAATAAACAAATTCTGTGACAGGAAACTGTTGGTATTTCATTGACTGATTATTTAGTAACATTCGGCAATACTATAGTATGAGTGCAGAAAAATTCATGACACAGATTATGACTAAAATATTTAAGGTTGTGAGGGTAACTTCTATAGGAGAATATGTCTTTTTCAAAAAATAAGACGCGAATCCATCTTTTTCTTGGTCTATGCCTACTTTCTTAAGTAACGCATTCCAAGTCTCTTTCGACCCTAAGATTGCTTCTGTGTGTGTTGTTGTTGTTGTTGTTGTTGTAATAAAACGTATGGGTAAGGAAGACAATTGTGTTCCTTTCTTTTTTATAATTTTCATCGGTTTTATTTGTAACTGATAATTGTGACTCAATCCATGGTATTTGATAAATAACTTCCACTGTGTACAAGTTGGATATTCTGTGAAGTGCTTTCTCTTCAGTACTGCTCAGCACTTCAATTTGGTAACCATGTTACCCAAAGTCCTCACGAGGGCTTATTGGGATGATTTGAACTATTTCTTATTCTTTTCCTATCTCTCCTCTCTCCATTCACTCTACTCCAGTCACAGGTGCTTCCTAGGGAGAAACTGCCAATGTGAAAAAGCCTCAGGCACTTTGGGCATGCTGTTGTCTGTGTCTAGAATGTGCCAGGACTCATTTTTCTCACTGCATTTATGTCTCTGCTAAAAATTGTTCTTCTTAGGAAGGCTTTCCTTTACCACCATAAGTAAAACAGCACCCTAGTTACTCTCTTTAACCACTTACTCTGTTTCATTTTTTTCTCAATTGCTAATAACACTATAGGATATTGACAAGATATTAATGCAGTTCTTTAGGAATTAAGTAACAAACACCTGCTACATATTGAGGGCACTGTTCTAAGATCTTCGGAAAGAGTAGAGAGCAAGAGAGACAACGGCCCCTGCCCTCATGAAGTTTACATTTTAGTGAGAAAGATGATACGTAAATAAGACATAAAGAAAAACATATGGTATTTTAGACAATAATAAAGACTAACCATTAAAAAATAACTGAGCAGGAAAGGGATTATGAACTGTGACCAGGGTAGGATTGAAATTTAAAATAGGTAGCCAATAAAGATGACTTTTAAATAAAAATGAGAGGGAGCTCACTCTTTAAACATCTGTAGGAAGAAAATTCCAGAAGACTTCCAGACCTGGAAGAAAATTCCAGGTCGGAGAGGACTGGTATCATCCGTTTATCAGTTGATTATTCCTCCTTACCACTAGAACACAATCTGCATTAGAGCAGAGATTTTATTTGTGTGGTTTACTATTATACCCTTACATCCTAGAAGAAAAATCTCCAAATAAGTATGTTTGAATGCATTAAATGCATTAAATATTCTCAGTTGACAAATGAGGCACAGTATTTAAGTAACTTGCCCAAAGTTTCTGGGTAGTAAATGGTGGACTTAAATCTTAAATTAGACTTAAGATTTGAAACAAACAAAAAATCTGTCTCTATGGTCTGTGTTCTAATCACTCTTCTCTGTTGCTATAGTAGCTCTGGTTCTCTCTCAAAGTAAGAATACACAGTGTGTAGACTACATCACAGAGCTGGGAATCAGACAAGATTATGAATAGAAGGCAAAAAAGGAGAATTATTTTGTATCACCTGTTTATATTCGGAAGGGTTCACATATTTCCTAAGGTTTATTCCACAGTCATCTGAAACAAAAGCTTGGTGTGATCAACCAGTAGACACTAGCAACAGATAGATAGTGCGATTTGGCTTTATCGTTTATTCCTATGAGACTTTGAGTGGTACTCTTTCTCCGTGCCTCAGTTTCCTTAGCTACAAAGGGAAAAGGTTGGGCTAGATAACCCTTAAATATTTTTCTATTTTTCCTGGTATGTCTTCTGTAAATACTAAGTTCCTGACAATACTTAGGAAAGTTTTGAAAGATTCTTATCTACTGAAGAGATGAATAAAATTATCTGTGAAGAGAAACAGACAGAGGCATTATGGGGAAAAGGGTTACAAAGAGAAGGCAACTGGGCATAAAAGTTCGTCTGTTACAGAAAGAGTACATAAATATTGGATTGATGTTTCAGGAAACTTTGTGGAGAAGCAAGGAGGATGTTTGAAGTTACCACATTTTCTGGGCTCAGAATATGAAAGATTTTTGACACGGGGTAAGGAGTTTAGACCCTAGGCTATGGGTAGCAGAATGTCTTAAGTTTCTACACGGAGTTACCAGAGTTGTATATATTTTACACACTCAGTGATATATGTACAGCTTGGGCTACAGTACAAATTAATCAATTTCTTATTCTAAAATACATTCTTTGGCATGAAATCTACAAGACAAAGTGGGGAAGGAAGAGCCAGAGCTTTAAAAAGGTTATGGGGATAAATTACGAAGATGTACAGATACCTGTAGTGGGTCTCCCTTCCACCTTTCTGCTTTCTATCTTGCATGGGGTCTTTGTAGACCTACAAGGTGTGTGGTCCCTACTCTCGTGTAGCTTATCACAGAGTGGAAAATAGCATTAAATAAACAACACAGAACCTTCCTTCTCACATCACCTGACAGTGTATAAGGTGTAAGAGTTAAAAGAAAAGTTCTAAATTGGCCCGGCGCCTGTGAGCCTGTGGCTCAGGGGGCTAAGGCACCAGCCATGTACAACTGAGCTGGCAGGTTCGAATCCAGCCCAGGCCTGCCAAACAATGACGGCTGCAACCCAAAAATGGCCGGGCATTGTGGTGGGCGCCTGTAAGTCCCAGCTACTTGGGAGGCGGAGGCAGGAGACTCACTTGAGCCCAGGAATTGAAGGTTGCTGTGAGCTGTGATGCCAAGGCACTCTATCCAGGGTGACAGCTAGAGTCTCTGTCTCAAAAAAAAAAAAAAAAAAGAAAAGAAAAGTTCTAAATTAAATGTGATCAATCTTAGCATTTTTAAGACCGTGTCCATATAATGGCCATTGTATAAAAGAGTTGTAGGATTTAAGTAGTTGTCTCAGCGGTCA
>CAUYRH010014715.1:0-12501 GCA_963574655.1 Perodicticus potto
AGGGAAAGAAAGAAAAGAAAGGAAGGACGGATGGAAGGAAGGAAGGAAGGAAGGAAGGAAGGAAGGAAGGAAGGAAGGAAGGAAGAAAGGGAGTGGGAAAGAAAGAAAGAAAAACTCCATGTGAATAATCATTTGGAACTAAAGGATTAAGATCACCCATGTTAGACTCCATCAGGTAGCTGATATTGGGCAGGTATTCTACTTAGTTTTTGTTTAATATCCATGGCAGATAAAAAAAATCCTTTGCTCATGACACTAGACTGGGGCATAATTAATCCTGGGACCTTTATCTGAGAAACACTGTACCAAGTTGTTTATCTCTGGGTTTCTTCTAATCTCTCCTAGTCATTTATTTTTGAACCTCAGTTGCATTTGGGCCTTAAATTATGTTATGGAATATTTTTCTTCACTTTGTACTGTACACTATTTTTGTATATTTCTTATTTTCCCCCACTGAACTACAAGATCTTTGAGAAAAAATGTAACGTCTCAGTAGTCTCAACTGATGTATTTCTATAGGGGTAGCAAACTATTTAGAAAGGTAGGGAAGAAGAGATTTAGGATAGAAAATTGCATTTTCATATTATGTATACTATTTTACTCAGATCATATACATTTTTGATGGTTTATGAGTACTTGTGAAGGTCATGAAAGGACACTTAAGCTCCCTGAAGCCTCCCTTTGTTACTTTAACTGTATCTTATTCCTTATATAGCTTTACATGCTGTACACCAGATATATAAGTAACTACAACTCTGTACAGATACCTTCTCAAGTACTCGTACTCAGATACTATTATCTTCACTATGTTCCCATGTAAGAACCACTAGTCTTTCCTCTCCCTTCTTTATTCCCTCCCTTTATTTCTTCTTTCTTTCTTCCCCTTTCCTTTGCTCCCTCTTTCCATTCATTACTTCTTTCTTTCTTCTTTCCTTTCTTCTGTGCTTTCCTGTCAAGAACCAAAATGATTCTTTAAAGCTCTGGAAACAACTGTGGTATAGTGGTATGGGGGATCAAATAGATCCAGGTTGGCATCACAGATCTGTCTGTAGCTGTATGGCTTTAAATAAATGACTTGATTTCTCTCCACTCTATTGTCTTTAACTAAAGATTTGATAAAAATATTTTCATAAAAATATGTAAATGTTGGCTCGGCGCCTGTAGCACAGTGGTTATGGTACCAGCCACACACACTGAGGCTGGCAGGTTCAGTTCCAGGCAGGCCAGCTAAACAACAACGACAACTGCACAAAAAATATCCTGGCATTGTGGCAGGTATCTGTAGTCTCAGTTGCTTGGGAGGCTGAGGCAAAAGAATCACTTAAGCCCAAGAGTTTGAGGTTGCTGTGAGCTGTGACACCACTGCACTCTACTGAGGGTAACACGGTGAAACTCATTCTCAAAAAAAAACCCCAAAAAACATATATATGTAAATGTGCATAGTGGAGATGGCATACAATGATATACCAATAAAAAGAGAGCACCAATGTAAAAAATATCACTTATGTCTCCATTTTATTTGGTGTGTATTCCTTCAACAGTCCATTTAATTTGTATATGTGGATGAGATTATTTAAACCAGGAACATATTTAGAATAGAAATAGTATCTATATCTTTGGTATAGTTTGATAATTTCATAATTTTCATAGTATAATTAGAAATTATTCTTTGTTCTTGAACAAAGTAAGAATGGTTGTGTAATGAAATGGTATAATTGCTCATTTCACTTATGGTAATATTTCTTGAAATCCGCAGCACCATCTATTTATGATTCTGGTAACATAGATGGGTACTGTTTTGTTATCATTGCATCAGCTGTGAAACTACAAAATTTTACCATCCTAATGGGGCTCATCTCAATAAAGATTTGAGGAAACAATTCTGCTGTCATTGGACATCCTATTATCATCTCAAAATTTGGCACTAGAATAATGTTTTCCTTTTACTCATTTGCTTTTGGAAAAAATATGAAATTCAGACGAGATTTTCTAGTAAAATTGTGATTGTCTAAAAATTTTTTTCAACAGATTGTTTACATTTTATATGCTTCCTATTGTAAATTCTCCTAGCTAGTTACTGTCTATTTAATCCAAAATAACACATGATGAAAATATTTTCCTCAATAAACACGTTTCTTTTCATGTAGGTATATATTTCTAGTCCAAATAATTAGAAGGCCATAGACAGAGCAGTCTTCAGGGCTTATGTAGTTTCTGATCTTCCACTCCACTACTCTGTGTCTCTTACCTAGGCTCTTCACTTCGTGTTGGTGGCTGCATTCTCATGTTGACATAGAAATGGCTGCAGCAGTCTGAGCCTCATGTCCCATTAGGTTGATATTTAGAAGGTAAGAGGCAGGTCTAGTTTTTTGTTTTTAACATTTGTATCTACAGAGATTAAAGGTAATATAGACTTCTTATGATCTGAGTCAAAGGCAGTAAGCAGGTGCTGGTTTAAAAAGTGTACCAAGGATGGTGCCTGTGGCTGAGCGGGCTAAGGCGCCACCCACGTACACCTGAGCTGGCAGGTTCGAATCCAGCCCGGGCCCATCAAACAACAATGACGGCTGCAACCAAAAAATGGCTGGGCATTGTGGCGGGCGCCTGTAGCCTCAGCTACTTGGGAGGCAGAGGCAGGAAACTCGCTTGAGCCCAGGAATTGGAGGTTGCTGTGAGCTGTGATGCCAAAGCACTCTATCCAGGGTGACAGCTTGAGGCTCTGTCTCAAAAAAAAAAAAATAGGTTCAGTAATTCTAGTATCTACAAAGATAATTAAATTTGGTTTTATAAAGTAAAAAAAAAAAAAAAAAAAAAAGATGGGACCAATCCCTGGGTGGAACTGGTTGGAGTGGAATCTATGAGGGAGACCACCTTAAGATTGTGTCTGTGGGTGGGGCTTATCATTGGGTGTGGTTGACAGCCGGTGGGGCCCATCCCTGGGTGTGACCAATCCCTGGGTGTGACCTATGGGATGAAGCCTATCCCTGGGTGTGACCTAGCTTCCTTGGTGGGTAGTTCATGATTTGTGCTTCAAGGGTTCTGAATTTCTCCATGGCTGGAGGAACCTGGTTTGATATGAGCATGTGTGTCTGGTTGTACATGTGTCAGTAGGTGACCATGTATCTTGGAGAGGATGTGTGTTTTTGTGGTTTGTGGGTGTGCAATTGTGGCCTTAGGTCTTGAGGTTGTATGTCTTTATGGTCCACAGGTGTGCATCCATATGGATGGGTCTGTGTAGCTTGATTTGTTGGCTACCCATTTGCATCATTTGCAAGCCAATTCTGAGCAGTAGCACACAGGTGTGTACCTGTGAGGGGGTATATGGATGTGTTAATTGGGAGTGCTATGCCAGAAGGCTGTGTGTGTCTGCAGGTGTGGGCTGGTCCAGGTAGAAATCTGAGTGTGTATCTCAATATATTTATGACTATGTGTTTGCAGGGCTGCAGGGGAGGATACAAAGTTTCCATGTACAGTTGTGCAGACTATGCACTGTACAACTCCAGGGGGCACCATTCAGAAAGCAGCCAGTATGAATGATGTCTCCTGAAGTTGTAAAGCATGGTGACAGCCCTCGTGAGTGGGTGCCTACAGGAAGTGATTTGCAAGTGGGGGGTGTCTTTGTTGGGGGGTGCATATGTCTGTGGGTGAAGGCTTGTTTGGGAACATGTGCATCAAAAAGTAATTGTGTCCTTGAGGGTGGGTCAAGCATCTTAAATTGTAACTGTGTCTCTGGGTATGGGGTCTACAGGTGTTTCTGCAATGGTGTGTGTAGGTGTGTGAGTGTGTATTTGTGCATTTGTGGGTGTGAGTGTGGAGTATTCCCTATGGGTGTCGGGGTATGTTTGTGTCGGGAGAGCATATAGGTAGTTGTGTTGGTTTGAAAGTGTGCCTGTGGGTGTGTTGAGTACATGTCTGTAAGTGTGGATGTATCTGGGCGTTTGTGCCTAAGAGTGTGTCTGAGTGTGGATCTATGTCCTTGGAAGGGGCGTGTCATAAGGCGTTTATGTCTCTGCATGCTCAGCTGTGTAACAATAAATGTGTTGGACATCAAAGTTGTGACTGTTGCCAGGTGTGTGTGTGCACATAACTTGTGTGTGATGTTAAGTGAAGGACTAAAAGCATTTGGGTGTCTGTGTTCATTTTTTATTTTATTTTATATTTTTTGCAGTTTTGACTAGGGTCAGGCTCAAACCCGCCACCCTCAGTATATGGGACCAGCGCCCCTACTCCCTGAGCCACAGGCGCCACCCTGGGTGTCTGTGTTCAATTGTGTATTTGAGTGTCAAGTGTCTGGGTGTGTATCAGTGTCTATGGTCAGAACAGTGCAGGTCAGAATATTTTTGTGCCTGTGAGTGTATGGAGTATTTGGGTGTGTGTTTCTGTCTCTAGATATGTCCATGAAGGGGACGTGTCCTCACGGGGGCAGCCCTACCTGGGTTCTAGCTCAAGCCCGTGGGCTCTGATGCCCCTTTAACACCCCCCCACCCCCAGCACCACCTGACATCGCATGCAGCCTGCCAGTGCTGCAGTGAGCACGCACACACACGCTGGCACACAGTCGGAGCCCTGAGCCTCCACAGCCTCCTCCTGGGACCCTTGCCCTGCCCCTCTATGGGCAGGGGCCCCCCACCACCTCCAGCCACAGCCTCCAGGAGGCCCATCAGGGCTGGGGGCTGGTGGACCATGTAACCCGGGCTGCAACAGGGAGCGCGGAGGGGAAGGGAGCCCCCAGCCCTGCTGGGCCGGCCCAGACCCCTCCGCGGCTCCCCCTTCACCACCCACCTGCCCAGCTCCACCTGGTGGCTATTAACTGCCCCCCCCATGCCCCTGAGACTCCCCAAGCCCAGTCTCTGTGTGTGGCAGCCCTGAGCAGCACTAAGGCTCCAAGATGCCCTTGGTGGATTTCTTCTGCGAGACCTGCTCCAAGCCGTGGCTGGTGGGCTGGTGGGACCAGGTAGGGGAAGGAACATAGGGTGGAGGGTGGGCAGAAGCTACAGGCCAGCTGGGCTAGACCTTCCATCCCCTGACATGGGCTTGTGTGTTCAGTTGTGCACGTGTGTGGCCTGGAGATGAAGCCTGTAACTGTCTCTGTGTGTGGCCCAGGGCTGGGTGTGGATGGTGGGTAGCTTGGGGTGGAGGTGGCTCAGGGTGGAGGGAGGTGTTGAGTAGCCTGTTGATGGGTGTGACCGTGTCGGTGCCTAGATGGGTGTTGTGTCTGCTATGGTGTTTGTTTGCCTGGGTCACGGCATGGCCCTGTGTCTGAGATCATATGGTTCTGACTGTGGTGTTGTGTTTGGGCCATTTCTGTAAGCTCAGAGCTGCCTGATATTTCTGGGGCATGTGACCCCAAGTGTCAGTGATTGCTTTACTGTGTGTACCGTTTGTGTGTCTAGGCTGTGTGATGCCTTGTAGAACTGGGAGCCTGGGACTCTATGTGTAGTTATATGAGGTGTTATGAGTCCATCTTGTATATGTGTGTGCACCACCTCTGACAGAAGAGTGAGTGTCCCATCCCAGTTTGGGCCATGCAGGCTTCCTCTTCCTGCCCAGTCTCTGCCAGAGTCTTCTCCTGCTTTGGGGGTGCTTTGGCAGAACTTGGGGGTGGAGAGCCAATGCCCTTTTCCCTCCAGGCACAATGTCACAGCAGAGGCCTGTGACAGGTAGCATGGGGTGACCCAAGAGGGATCCCTAAGCTCGATTTGGGGTGTACTGCACTCATTTGTGTGTCCATCTATCTCTCTAGGGTTGGGTAAGAGGGGGCTATATGGGAACCCCCTTCCCTGTCCCCTGGGTGACAAGACTGAGGTTTCCTTAGCTCACCATTCTCCCCTGCCTTGGCCAAACCTCTCCTTACCCCCTTGAGTACTGTGTTCCCTTCTTCCAAACTGGGCTGGGGCTGGGGTCAAGACCCCTAGTATGGGAGTCCATGTCTGGCACAACGTTGGCCAAGGGCAGCTCTGGGAAGGCAAGAGTTAAGGGCCTGCTGGCCTGCCCTCTTTTCACCCAGCTCAGCAGCTGGTTGGAGAGGGAGTTGCTAAGGAGACTCCTATTGCCATGGCAACGAGATTCTCTTGCTACCCCATTGGCTCCCCATTAGGCAGGAGCCCCTCCCTTCCACAGGTGCCTCTCTGGCTCCTCCTTGAGGGGAATGAGGAGGGGAGTTCCTCTTTCCTTAGAAAGGAAGGGGTATGCTGATCTGGATCCCCTCAAGCCTGGGGCCCCCTTCTGGAGATGGGAGGAGAGGGACAGCTGATCCTCCCCTTTAGCAACCTGGTAGGGGCTCTCCTGGCCGAGGAGGGACTCATGGGGGTCTTCAGGAGTTTCTTGGGAGGGACTCTCTCTCACTCTGACACAGACACACACACCACACACACACACTGTGATTCTCCCCATAATCCCTTCTTTCTTGACTCCTTCACCTTAGTTCAAGAGGATGCTGAACCGTGAACTCACACACCTGTCAGAAATGAGCAGGTCAGGAAACCAGGTCTCAGAATACATTTCCACAACATTCCTGGGTGAGTGAAGGGCAGCATGTGGGGTGGGGAGGCTGGAAGAGGCTGCCTCTGACTCTGGGTTTTATTGCCTATATTTTCCTAGGAACCCTGACTCTTAACTTCCCAAAGATTGGAGTCCCACATTCAAGAACTCCCACACTCAGGATGCCCCCAAACTCAGTAGAACCCCAGATTCTATAGAATCCCACATTTGAAAATTCTACAAGCTTTAAACCCCTTTCATACTCAGGGAAACCCCAATAAATTTCTTAAACCTGAGACCCTGAGAGAACTCCAAACTCAAATAGAATCCCTAAACTTTAAATAGCCTCCCAGCTGAGCTGGGCATGGTGGTTCATGCCTATAATCCTGGTACTTTGAGGGGCTGAGGCTGGAGGTTGCTTGAGGCCAGGAGTTTGAGACCAATCTCGACAACATAGCAAGACCCTGTCTCTACAAATTTTAAAAAACTAGCCTGGCATTGTGTGGTACACTTGTAGTCCCAGCTGCTCAGGGGACTTGAGGCAGAAGGATCACTTGAGGCCAGGAGTCAGAGGCTGCAGTGAGCTGCTTTGTTCATGCCATTGCACTTCAGCCTGGTTGATAGAATAAGACCCTGTATCAAAAAAAAAAAAAAAAAATCCTTGGGCAGTGCCTGTGACTCAAGGAGTAGGGCGCCAGCCCCATATACTGGAGGTGACAGGTTCAAACCCAGCTCTGGCCAAAAACTACAATTGAAAAAAAAAAAAAAACCCAAACAAACAAAATTCAGTAGCATCAACAAACTTGGATTAGCCTCCCTTAAACCCAAGAGAGATACCCAAACTCAGCAGTCCACAAAACATCATAGCCCACAAAAGACGCTCAGACTTTAGCTAACTTCCAAGTTGAAAAGCCCCTCAAATTCAACAGACTACCCAAATTTCATTTAACCCCCCCCCCAACATATTCAGTAGA
This sequence comes from Perodicticus potto, assembly GCA_963574655.1. Lineage (NCBI taxonomy): Eukaryota > Metazoa > Chordata > Mammalia > Primates > Lorisidae > Perodicticus > Perodicticus potto. The sequence continues at coordinate 7,455 of CAUYRH010014715.1, forward strand.
CTCCCAACATTTTAGATCTCCTCACTCAATAGGATCCTTAAGCTTACAAACCTGTAAGAGATTTCCTGAAGTTAGAATTTTCTAATTCTTTGGAACCCCAAATACAGTAGACTATCTCAAACTCATTGAAACCCTTCAGCTCATGGATCTCTCAAAGTCATCCTAACCTCTGAATCTAAGATCCCCCCTGCTAAGTATATCTCCCTAAACTCAGGATAATTTGATCTTAAGAATTTACTGCCTAGGCTCGGCGCCCATAGCATGGTTGTTATGGCACCAGCCACAAACACCAAGGATAGTGGGTTCGAATCCAGCCCAGGCCAGCTAAACAAGTACAACAAAAAAATAGCCGTGCGTTGTGGTGGGTACCTGTGGGTGCCTTCCTAACTACTTGGGAGGCTGAGGCAAGACAATCGCTTAAGCCCAAAAGTTTGAGGTTGTTGTGAGCTGTGACACCACGGTACTTTACCAAGGGTAACATGGTGAGACTCTGTCTCAAAAAAAAAAAAAAAAAAAAGAAGAAGAAGAAAGAAAAAAGAATTTACTGCCTAAACCCAAAGGTACCCAAATTCAGGAGGTACACACATGCTCAAAAAATGTTTTCAGGGTTTTCTTTCTTTGCAGTTTTTGGCCAGGGCTGGGTTTGAACCTGCCACCTCTGGCATATGAGGCCGGTACCCTGCTCCTTTGAGCCACAGGCGCCGCCCAAACATGTTTGTTTGTTTTTTTCTTTTAGAGACAGAGTCTCACTTTGTCACCCTTGGTAGAGTGCCGTGGCATCACAGCTCACAGAAATCTCCAGCTCTTGGGCTTAGATGATTCTCTTGCCTCAGCCTCCCAAGTAGATGGGACTACAGGTGCCCGCCACAATGCCCAGCTATTTTTGTTGTTGTTGTTGTTGCAGTTTGGCCAGGGCGGGTTCGAACCCGCCACCCTTGGTATGTGGGGCTGGTGCCCTACTCACTGAACCACAAGCACCACACTTTTTCTTTTTCTATTGTTTTTTTTGTTTTCTCTTTTTTTTTTTTGAGACAGAGCCTCAAGTTGTCACCCTGGATAGAATGCTGTGGCATCACAGCTCACAGTAACCTCCAATTCCTGGGCTCAAGCGAGTCTCCTGCCTCCACCTCCCAAGTAGCTGGGACTACGGGCGCCCACAACGCCCGGCCATTTTTTGGTTGCAGCTGTCATTGTTGTTTGGTGGGCCCAGGCTGGATTCGAACCTGCCAGCTCAGGTGTATGTGGCTGGCACCTTAGCCCGTTGAGCCACAGGTGCCGAGCCTTTTTTTCTTTTTTCTAAGACAGAGTCTCACTTTCTCACCCTCAGCAGAGTGCTATGGCATCATAGATCACATCAACCTCTAACTCTTGGGCTAAAGCGATTTTTTTTTTTTTTTTTTTTAGACAATTTCACAATGTCACCCTCTGTAGAGTGCTGATATGTCACAGCTCAGAGCAACCTCCAATTCTTGGGCTTAATCTATTCTCTTGTCTCAGACTCCCAAGTAGCTGGGAGTACAGGCATCTGCTACAATGCCCGGCTATTTTTTTGTTGTAGTTGTCATTGTTCAAACCCTGGCCCACGCCTGGTTTGAATCCGCCACCCTCGCTGCATGTGGCTGGTGCTGTAACCACTGTGCTACACCATGGAGCCTAAAGCGATTCTTTTGCCTCAGCCACCCAAGTAGCTGGTACTACAGGAACCTTACAAGGCGCGGCTATTTTTAGAGATGAGGTCTCACTCTGGCTCTGATGACTGTTCTGGAACCTGTGAGCTCAGGCAATCCACCTGCCTCAGCTGCCCTGAGTGCTAGGATTACAGGAGTGAGCCACTGTGCTGGGCCTATTTTCTGAGTTTTAAATGCTCCCACCAATGAGGTTGTGGTGTGCCTCAGAGTTCTCAAAATGCAGCCAATGAGAGCATGGCATGTAAATGACCCTGTTAGGTCCTGTCATTGACCTGCAGGCAGGTCACAATGGGTGGCCTTGGCTGGGCTCTGGAAGCTCTTGAAAGTTCAAGACAAGAGTTCCTGGGGCTGCGTCCCTGACAGGCTAGGCTCAGGGTTGGTGGAGTGGGGCATGGAGCTGGAGACGACCCTTCCCCCTCTCATTCCAGTGAGGCCGCCCCCACCAGCAGTCTTGACACCAGGGTGGGGTATTCCCTTCCAGAAAAGGTTCCTTGGGTGTCTGGGGCAGGTAGCCACTCTCCCTGGTTTCCCCACCCCTCTTCCTGACTTTCCACACCACCCTCCAGCCAAATCTGATGATTGGACTGGGACCATCCCCAGGGTCCCCAGAAGAACTCCTATTCCCCCTGGCTTCCAGCCTCTGACTAGCCATAAGTGTGACAGCCAAGTGTCTGCCCTTTTGGGTGAGGCCTCCCAATAAATACGTGGCAGAAGGGTGGAGGGATAAGGGAGCCTCTGAGGGCAGCAGAGGCATGGCGGGGAGTGGCACTCAATGCTTTTGCTCCCACCTGCAGACAAACAGAATGAAGTAGAGATCCCGTCACCCACCGTGAAGGAGCGAGAAAAACAGCAAGTGCCACGACAGAGACCCTCCCAGCAGCCCCCGCCCCCTGTGCCTCACCTCCAGCCCATGTCTCAGATCACAGGGGTGAAAAAGTTGACCCATAGCAGCAGCCCGAATAACTCTGGTGTCCCCCGCTTTGGGGTGAAGACAGACCAAGAAGAGCTACTGGCACAAGTGGGTGGGGGACAGGCAGGGTCTGGGCTGGAGGGGGCGGGGGTCTCCTGGGACCCAAAGGAGGACTAGACATTGCGTCACATCTTAAGCTGAGTTCCCTAGAAGCAGAGGCTGAGATGAGGATCTGTGGGTACCTGCTTTATAAAGAGGAGCCTTAGGAGAAAGGAAGTGAAGGAAGAATAGAAAGAAACCAGGACCAGGTACAGTGGCTCACACCTGTCATCCCAGCGCTTTGGGAAGCCAAGGCAGGAGGATTGCTTGAGGCCAAAAATTCAAGACCAGCCTGGGCAACAAAGCAAAACCCTGTCTCTACAAAAAATATAACAAATTAGCCAGGTGTAATATTGCTGTAATATAGTCCCAGCTATTCAGGAGACTGAGGCAGGAGGATTGCTTAACTAAGAGGTTGAAGCTGAAGTGAGTTATGATTGTACCATTGCACTTCAGCCTGGGCAATAGAGTAAGACCCTGTCTTGTTAAAAAAAAAAAAAGAAGAAGAAGAAAGAAGCCAAGCAAGGAAGTGGTCTTAGTTGGAGTCCCCCATATCAGTGACCAGCTGGGAGTTTGCCCCAGGAGTGGGCAGCATCACCCCTTTAGGCAGTTCCTGTGGGGACAAGAAGAGTTTTCTGGAGGAAGGGATAGCCATGAGCCTTAACAGGCAACTCCCAGCCACTGGGGGATTGGTACACAGGCCAATGACATGGATTTAGATAGAGCCTCAGAGTACCCCCCATAGTACAGACCTGGGTTTCTGGGAGACAGTGGACACAATAAACCCTTGGTGGCTCACTCTGCTGATATGTATTGCAGAGGCTCTTCTTCAAGCCACCACCAGAGAGTGTTTCATTCAGTTACCTGATGTTTATTGAGCAGTTACTACATTGTTCAGGATTCTGGGGAGACATGAAAAATAAGCTTATCTTCCTTTCTCATGAGCAGTTCAGCTCAGAGGCTGAGCTGTGCTGGGTGGGGGAGGGGCAGCCAAACTGGGTTTCTATCCCAGCTTTGCCATGTGTGAGCTACAAGATTTTGGAGAATCATGTCACTTCTCTGAGTCTTGGTTGCCCCCCTGCCAAAGGAGATCAAGTGCCTGGTGGATGATAAGCACTCAAGAAACAGTAGCTGTGGTTGGTTTATTTTCCAGCCCAGTAGGACATGGGCAGTAAATTCTGCTGCTGAACATGTTATCCATGGGTGAGCAATAATGGTGCTTCCTTCAGACCAGGCTCCAAACTCCTAGGGTATGTTCTTGAGGGCCCTGAGCCTTGTAGACTCCTGACTTCTGACCTCCATCTCCACTAGGAACTGGAGAACTTAAACAAGTGGGGCCTCAACATCTTTTGTGTGTCGGACTATGCAGGAGGTCGCTCCCTCAGTTGCATCATGTATATGATATTCCAGGTGATGAGGGCAGTGGGGACTGGGCTGGGGTGTGCAGGGCACAGGGCAGGGGAGTGGGCACTGAGAAGTGGCAGGGCTCACCACTCTCCCCTTGCCTGCCTTCAGGAGCGGGACCTGCTGAAAAAATTCCGCATCCCTGTGGACACAATGGTGACCTATATGATGACACTAGAGGACCACTACCATACGGATGTGGCCTACCACAACAGCCTTCACGCAGCTGATGTGCTGCAGTCTACCCACGTGCTGCTGGCCACGCCTGCGCTGGATGTGAGCACCTGCTGCTTGCCCGTCTCCCCAAGCCCCATTTCTCTTTGTGTCATTAACTGTCCATCTCCAGTGTTCTGCTTATCTCCCTGATCCTGTGTCCTTCATTTCTCTGTGACCCTGTTGCCTATTTTTCATCTCTCTCCAGACTCCTGTCTTTCTTCATTTGTTTGTTTGTCTTTTGAGACAAGGTCTCTGTCACCTAGGCTAGAGTACAGTGGTGTCATCACAGCTCACTACAACTTCAAACTCCTGGGCTCAAGCTATCCTCCTGCTTCTGCCTCCCAAGTAGCTGGGACTACAGGCATGCACTGCCATGCCCAGTTAATTTTTAAATATTTTGGGGTGGTGTCTGTGGCTTAGTGGGTAGGGCGCTGACCCCATAATCCAGGCTGGCAGGCTCAAACCTGGCCCTGGCCAAATTGCAACAAAAAAACAGCTGGGTTTTGTGGCAGGTGCCTGTGGTCCCATCTACTCAGGGGAGGCTGAGGCAAGAGAATCTCCTAAGCCCAGGAGTTGGAGGTTGCTGTGAGCTGTGTGTGACACCACGGCACTCTACCAAGGTGATAAAGTGAGACTCTCTAAAAAAAAAAAAAAAAAATTTAAATATTTTGTAGAGACGGGGATCTCTCTGTGTTGCCCAGGCTGGTCTCAAACTCTTGGGAAACAATCC
>CAUYRH010014716.1:0-13944 GCA_963574655.1 Perodicticus potto
GGAGGCTGAGGCAAGAGAATCGCCTAAGCCCAGGAGTTGGAGGTTGCTGTGAGCTGTGTGACGCCACGGCACTCTACCCAGGGTGATAAAGTGAGACTCTGTCTCTACAAAAAAAAAAAAGGTTTTCTTAATGTAGGACCATACTATTGTGGCAGACTGGAGAATCTCTTTTAAAAAGGTATTTCCTACAATTCATTGGTCTATTTAGAGTACTGAAGCTCCACTTAAGAAATACATTTGAAATACATTCAGTTCTGTGTTTGCTAGAACTGAATAATTTAGCTGCAACTGTTGTCTTTGAGAGTCCCAAACTTATATTTGGTGAAGTTGAACAAAATGATTTGTTTACAGCATTTCTTTGTAACTTGAGTCAACTCGAACAGCATATACTGACAGGCATTATTATTTCCATTAAATGTGTTTCACAAAAAGGACACAAGGTAATTGCCATAACAGGACAAGCGTGTTTATCTAAATCTCTGAACTATGCTTTCTACAACTTTCCCTTTCCTATATATTAAACATATTATACATGTCTGTTTTCTATTCAACTTATTTCCATGTGCTTTTTTAGTAAGCAGTAGTTATAAAAGGAGTAAATTAATATTTATTAAAATTTCTAAATTAGTATTTACCAGCAATAAGAAGAATATACAATTAGGGTTCAACACCTGTAGCTCTGTGCTTAGGGCGCCAGCCACATACACCAAGGCGGGCAGGTTCGAACCTGGCCCCGGCCCTGCTAAACAACAATGACAACTGCAACAATAAAAAGAAAAAATAGCTGGGCGTTATGGTGGGCGCCTGTAATCTCAGCTACTTGGGAGGCTGAGGCAAGAGATTCGCTTAAGCCCAAGAGTTTGAGGTTGCTGTGAGCTGTGATGCCATGGCGCTCTACCGAGGGAGACTCTGTCTCAAAAAAAAAAGAATATGTAGTTAGATTTCCTGAGATGCCAGTATCTTGTCCAAAATGAACTGATCAAAAGTGAGAAAGTACTTTCCTGCCAAGCTATTAGTTTAGAAATCAATGCATTATTTTCCTTCTTTTGGTTAGAATTTTAAACTAATAACCCGGAAGTTAGGAAGTATTACAGGATAAGGGCAAATAAGCTACAAAAATAATTCATAAAGTGATTTCAAAGACATTTTCCTGAGATGCTGTAGACACCTGTGTTGTTCCCACATCGTGTTCTCACCCAGGGCTGCCAAGGACACCCAGCTCTGACAGTTCAGCTCCTGCAGTTTCCCAGAATGTGAGCCCCTGAGTTTTATTTAGATGTTACATTTTTATATAATGTCCACATTAAGTCATGCTCGTTAGATGATCCCCTTACATCTCTTCAATGTCCCTCAGCTGATCACAGTGTTCTAATAACTCAACTTTGAGTTTGGCAAAGAACAGACCTCTTGGAGGAAAGAGATGAAGCCAATTATTCACCTCAAACATTACGACAGATGGTGGCTTATCTAAGATGAATAAAAAGTCGGCGTGTCGTGACAAGTCACCTCATTGAAAGACAGTTGACAACAAAATAAAGACTGTATTATACAACAGGAAGTTGAGCAGAAAGTCCTTCCTTAGTTTTGAGCTTTCTGGCAAAGCACGTCAAGAGCAGTGTTTTTCAACCTTTTTTATCTCACGGCACCCTTGAACCTATAGTTAAGCTTCTATGGCACACTTACATTATGTTGATCAAAAAATAAAAAGAGTAAAAAACAAAAAAGAATACACTTACTGTGCTTTGAACTTCTTCTAAACTAATTTAATTTACTGTGCTTTGAACTTCTTCTAAACTAATTTAATTAATGATCTTCAAAAATTTTCAAGGCACACCTAAGGCCACAGCACACTGGTTGAAAATCACTGCTTTAGAGAACATATTTACAGTTTCCTGCCTGTCAAGAAAGAGCCCCCTTTATTAAGCCATTCTCAATGCAGTTTTGTAAAAAAGAGGTGCAGACAGTGAAAACTGGTCAATACTTTTGAATAACGGTTTTTGTAACCCTTCCCCCATTAGACACTATAAGTGCCTCAGAGCAACTCAGATGGAACACATCATAAAAACACCCCATCCCATTCTAGAGCTAGTTTAAACTCGTGATTGGCAAAGCTAAGACTCCACCTTGGCCAACTGACAATTGCATTGGAAATCGCTTTGCAGGTAGAGTAATAGTCCAAAGCCAAACCATAAATTTTATTCTGAATGTATAAATAGTAAAGTAATGGCAAGAAATTATGCAGATGTTAGTGCCCTCAGGTGACATAATAGGGATTCGTTTAATTAAAAGGATATCATTTAGTCCCAGGAATCTAGTTGGAATAGTACAGTGTACCATTTCCTTATGTTTGAGGTCTCTAAATAGCTTGACCAAGGTAATTTACAAAGCCTGTTTGTACACAATGCTTATGCAAAGTATATAACTCAAGTAACACCTTCTACCATAAAAGGAACACTCTTACAAATTACGGACGTTTCAGAGAGGGTAAACACTGAACTTCTTAAAATGCCTGCCAATGATCATGACCACAGAGTTGCATCATGTTCTGTTTATCGGCTGTCCTCAATGCGAACCCACTCAGCACTGCACTAAGAATGTGCCAAACTATCCACAACCTACTGTGGGCAGTACAAAGTGAAATCAGAAGGAGCATTGGTCTTCATGTGTACAAGGTTCAGGAAGGGTAGAGAACACGTACATTTAGAAAATGTAAGACTGGCTTGGTGGCTCAAGACTGTAAAGCTAGAAATCTGGGAGGCTAAGGTGGGAGGATGGCTTGAGGTCAGGAGTTTGAGGTTGCTGTGAGCTGTGATGACACCAATGCACTCCACTTGGGATGACAGAGTAAGACTGTCTCAAAAACAAGCAAAAAGACCCTATCAGATAGCAAGTGATAAATAAATGTTAAGAGCAGGGTTTTTCCCACAAGAATATGGGGAAAAGGGCAAGGGGAGGGAGGGGAAGGGGGAGGATGGGTGGAGGGAGGGCGATTGGTGGGATCACACCTATGGTGCATCTTAGAAGGGTACTGGTGAAACTTACTAAATGTAGAATATCAATGTCTTCATATAGGAATTTTAGAAAATGCCATGAAGGTTATGTTTAATAGTTCGATGAAAATATTTCAGATTGTATATGAAGTCAGCACATTGTGCCCCATGATTGCACTAATGTACACATTTACGATGTAATAAAAGTATAAAAAAAAAAGAAGCAGGATTTTTCAATCTTTTAATCTTAAGAACCTATAAGATTCTTGAACCTATAAACTTGAACCTATAAGCACACTTGGGTGCTTAGTTTCGGCACACTTGAACCTATAAACTTCCTCAGCACACTTAAATTACGTTGACTTAAAAAAAGAATACACTTACTGTGCTTTGAACTTCCTTTGAAAATAATTTAACTAATGATCTTTAAAAATGTTTGTGGCACACCAAGGATCCTCTCACATCACACCACTGTGCCATGGAAACACCAGTTGAAAATGTCAAGATGGTTGGAGGAACTCAGTGGATTGAAAGTGGCCTTTTAAGGTCAAAGATGAAACTGTCCATTCCTTTAAAAATGCTACTAACTCAAAATTCAGATGCTAGCTAGTGAGACCCCTGACTCCTGACAGAGCTCTTGGGCTCGGCGCTTTAGAAAAAGCCAGTGCATAGCAAATAAGGAATAAGGGGAAAATATTCCAAGAGACTTGCTCTTCTACAGCCATACCATCTACTCAGATACTCCTAGCCATGGCACAAATCCCTGACAAGTCACACATTTCCCAGGTTGTCTATTTCTCCCCACTTCACAGCACATTGCCACACCATGTCTGAGTCTGGTTTTTAGCAGTAAGAGTTCAGCAAAATGTCATCTTAGGCCTAAATCTATCAGGGTTTTCATGACTTTTTCAATTTTTAACGGAAGCCATGCCTCCCTCTAGTTTACAAGAGTATGAACCGAATATTTCCATAGATCGCTATTACAAATGCAAAACAAAAACTTCACCAGCCTTGTTGGAATTAATGCCTTCTTGAAGTGCAAATATCATAGTCTTTAAAAGAGCAGATTCGACCAGCAGTGGGGGATGAATGAAAGAAGCTACAATTCAACATTGATGATCTAATGTCCAAAACATTCGTTTCCTACCCGAAGAGACATATGGGTCTTTCTGTATCTTGTTTATGTCCCCCCATTCCATGACGTGCATTACTAAAATTCAGACACAATTCATAATGGACATCTTCTACCATAGCTACGGAAGAAGCTGCGCATTTAAAAGATGCCAGCGAACGGTACGGCAAGCGATGGCCAGGAAAACCTTTAACTCAACGTGTAGGCAACCAACTAAATCCAACAGACTGGTGGCAGAGCTGTCACAACATCCTGGTGGGAATCAACGCTTCTCTGCTTCCAGGCACCCACGAAAGCGGGGTACAGCAGGTTCCCGGCGAGAGGGTGCAGGTTTGGGGCTCTCCTTCATTCAGTCTGCGGGGTCAACTCTGCAGGCCTCACACCTCCTGCAAGGAAAGGTCTCCTGCGAGGAGTCTGGAGTCTCCGTAGGGAACTCCCCCTCCGGAGCCCAGAGCCGCCCCGGGGAGCCCAGGCGAGGGTGCCCGCTGCGTACACATGCTCATTCCCGGCCCTCGGTCGCCCTTTTGAAAACGCCAGCAACAGGGAAGCCCTGGATTCTGCCCCCGCAAAAGCATGCGGAGGAGACTTAGGACTCCCCCCGCAAAAATTCTGATTTTAAAAACAAAAGACACGCTCCTGGCCCTTCTCAGAGGCGATCACGTTATTCTCAGGCCTGAAAAGCAGATTTACTGAGGCCAAAGATTGGACAAAGGCAGCGAGCTGGCCACGAACAGACCTGGGAATGATTTTCTTAAATTTTATTTATTTTATTTTATTTTTGTTTTTGGTAAATGACTAGGGCCTTCCAGATCCACGTCTTTTCCCTCGCTCGACCTGGGGAATGTTCCCGGGCCGCTGAGCAAATTCCTTAAGGTCTGCAAACGACGTCGGGTAGGGAGAGGCGAAGACCCCGAAACTTTCCCAAACTGCAGCAGGCTGGCAGCGGGCAGCGGCCGCAGACCTCGGGGTCCCGGGGCGGCGGCAGCCGGGTCCCCACACAACAAAAGGGCCGGGCGCAGCCTTCGCGCTCGGCGGCTTCCAGGACCCGAGCCCGGAGCGGAGACGGCGCCGCGAGTCCCCGGCGCGGCATAAAGGACAGGACCTTCGGGCGCATCCAGACGGGCGACCGGCCCGCCGGCCACCGCAGCCCGTGCCGCCCGCCCGCCCCGGCCCCGGCCCCGGCCCCGGCCCCGGCCCCGGCCCCGGAGCGTCTGGCCGGCGGCGCCGCCACAATGCGGCCGGAGCCCTCCCGCCGCCGCCCCTGCGCCAGGCCCCGCGCGACACAAAGCCCCGGCCCCGCCGCCGCCGCCGCCGCCCACCGACCTTGCGCTCCGGCGCCGGGCTCCCGCAGCGTCCTGGTCACCGCCTTCCAGACGTGGCAGCCCAGCACACAGAGCAGCAGCGCCGCGGACCTGCTCATCTCCGCGCCGCGGGGCCGCCTCGGGCTCGGGCTCGGCGACAGCGGCCGGGCGGCGGCGCGTCACGGGCGGCCGGGCGCCGCGCCTCCCTCCATGTCGCTGGCTCGGCGCGCGCCGGGCCCGCCGCCGGATTGGCCGCCCCGCAGCCGCGGCCGCTCCCTCCCGCGCGCCCCGCGCCGGCTTTCCCCGAAGAGCCGCGGCCACCGCGGCTCCGCCAGCGCCTTAACCCCTTCCTGCCCCGCCCCGCCCCGCCGCCCAGGCCGCGGGCCCGTGGTGCCACCTGGCGGCCGCCGCGCCGCGGGAGCCCCCGCTGTCCCGCTGCGCGCCCCCTCCCGCGCCGGGCTCCGGCGGAGCGCAGGGAAGGCCGCCGCGGGCCGGGGACAGCCTGGGCGCTCCCCATCCCCGCAGCCCCGGAGAGAAGGCGGAGCCCTTCGCATCACACCTGGTCCCCTGACGGTTGGCGGGAGACCCTGTGTCTGCGGTGAGACCTCCCTGGGGTCCGCGGTCTAACACCAACCTGCAACTGTGCGGGTCAGCTGTGTCCCCCAGGGTAGGTTTGACGCCCAACGTTAAAGGTCAGGGGAACACACTCCCTAAGCGTGTGTAGACCGCAGGAGGCGGTCAGGCCCAGGTGTGGCTAAGTGGACATCTTTGGGTCGACTTGTCCTTGGATATTTCTGGAAGATTGGGGTAGGAGGAAGGAGTACATTATGGAGGCCGGTGCAATTTTTTTCCCTTAACTTTTGTTTCATTTTGTCTTTTTAAAGAAAAACAATCACTAAATGACAAATGTTAAAGCGCAGTCAGGAGGAGGTGGTGCAGTGGGAAGAAAGATGGGGCTCCCTGTGAGCACAGCATGGACAAGTGAGCATTTATAGCCAAGAGTCCGCGGTGGGGGGGAGGTCAGTGGGTGGAAGATTGCTAAGAGGAAACGTCAGGGGTAAGGTGGATTCTAAGGTGATTCTTGCTGAAGATAGGAGAGTGTGCTCGGATGTCTTCTGCAGGAGGGGGAACCTGATCAGTTGTGTAGGGTGACCAGATGTACGGATGTCTTCTGCAGAAGGGGGAACCTGATCAGTTGTGTAGGGTGACCAGATGTCCATGGTGGGAAATTTGGTGGTTTTTTTTTTTTTTTTTTCTTCTGAACCCATTTGGCAGGGTTCTTGCTGAAACCAGATTTTAAAAGGAAGACAGGCCTAGGAGAAGGTTCAGGGGACTAACGTTTGGTCAAGCAAAGAATCTTTGTCAGTCTTCACAATATGTGACCTAAGTCCTAAGGGGTAGGTATCATTATCTGCATTCACACATGAGAAGACGGAGCTAAGGAGGGTTAGAAAATGTGTCCCAAAGCACACAGCTAGTCAGCAGCAGTGCCAGGATTCTAACCAACAATCAGCTTGAATCCAAAGTTGAAGCTCTTCTCAGAAACACCCCCGACTTCCCTCTTCCCAGTCCCACCCCAACTTTTCTTTGTCTCAGCTCACTTTGCCTTCCTACACACAACCCTCCTATCCACCCTCTTGCCACCTTCTGCCCCAACCAGCATTGCAGAGACCAGCTGACCCCGGCTGGGACCAAGGCTCTGAGAAAAGTCCACTCCAGACCCACTGTCTGGCAGTGCTGCTTCCAGAGAACTAGGCCAAAAGGAGGATTATTACTGCAATTTATTAATTGAACATTAAGGCGTGGCAGGCACTGTACCAAAGAGAATGAGGGATGGCACTTGCCCAGATGGCTTATAACACATCAATTACTGAGATGCACAAGACGAACTAGCCGGTAGTGACACCCATGTGGGTTTTATAGTCACCCTTGGGAACAAACTGCGCCAAACTGTGCACCTGGACAGGGTGGCAGCTTGTCAGGAAGGTAGAAAGAAACCCCACCATTAGGGACTGACTGATACCCCCCTCCTTATGACTCCCATGTCAAAGCCTTCCCATCATTCCAGGGTCCTCCTCAGAGCCAGGGGAAGGAAATGAATGATCAATGGGATGACCGTTGGGCTCAGCTCTCAACTTGGGCACAAAGAATCCAGGCTGGTGAGATTGCTGGGCGATCATGGAAGGGGGTGGTCCTGAGGATTTTAAGCCACTTTCTTGGGGGTAACAGGCTGCTTCTAAGAGAAGTGGGAGTCTACACTTCACACTTCAAATCTATAGGTGATGTTGTTTATAAGAGATAGGACCAGCCTAAGCAAAATAACCATCATTGTCATTACCATCATCATGATCAAAAAGGAGGTTGATTATTGGGAGGGCAACTCCATCTCCTTTTGTCTTATGAGAGGATGACAGATGTACTAGTACTTTGGGGAGTTCCCAATCTATGCCATTCACTGGACTGGAGATGCAGCCTCCTAACAACTTATAATACATGGCTGGTGTTATTATTTCTATTTTATGGAATAAATGACCGAGGCTTAGTGACCATAAATGGCTTGTCCAAAATAGATAGGTTTGATGACTGCAAGCTCAAATTTCCTCTGAGAAGAGATGTCATGCATATGACTCAAGTTACCTCTAGCATTGTCCAAATTGTTTGGACAACCTGTTCAAACCCCAGTGAGGTCTGAATCTAGGGAACAGTATGATGTCCCTGTCAATGTCCTGGTTTTGATAAGGCATTATAGTTACGTAAGGTGTTACAATCGGAGGAGTGGGTGGAAGGGTATATACGAGCTCTCTGTACTATTTTTGTATCTCCTTCTGAGTCTGTAATTATTCCAAATAAGAAACTTTAAAATAGAAAAAAGAACCTTTCTATACCATTTTTCTTATTCACTCAGAACACTGGTGTTTGTGATGTCAGTGTATAGTTCTAGAACGTAAAGGGTGGAAGAAGTCTTAATAAACACCAAGTCAAGTTTGGGTCACAATCCTAAGTGCTCATTTCCAATGGTAGTGGTGGTGATTATAGTGTGTAACACAACTGTGAACGGCTTGGCACTTTAGAAGTTTAAGTACCGTCATGGCAACACTGAGACTTACCTAAATAGTTTCAGAAGCATAGCTCCCATCCCACTTTGTGGATGTTCTTATGAAACAGAAAGAGGTTAATAATTTGAAAAATACATTCTGCAGGCCAGTGTCAAAGCCAAGAACAGGGCTGGGCCCTGGAGGCATATTCTCTCATCACATGGATATTTTCCATTTACTTGGGTGGGAAGCACAGCAAGAACAAGTCTGCTACATCACACCAACAAATATATTTGCATAACATGTGCCTGGAATTATGTAAGAATGAAATAATCATACTTCACTTGGATAAAGGAATATGGTTTACCTTTTCTCCTGTTCCGATCATGATCATCAACACCCACTCGGTAACTGCAGGGGAAAAATGACTGTTGGGGGAGTGTTTGCAGAACAGTGGAAATGAGAAACGTTCTTTCCCTCTAGAATTTTCCTGTTGCTCTCACTAAAATCTCACATTGTTTGACTAGAGATGAATTATGACTGTACTTATTTGAAATTGCTTAGAAGTTGCTTGGCTGTGCAGCATTTGATTTCAATTTTCCAGGCCTGTGCCAAAAAAAAAAAAAAAAAAAAAGTCATGCCATGTACAGAACTTTTCCTGTCTGAATTTTCCAGAGACCTTGATTTCAGAGGTTTCTTGTCAAAGTTTTGTAGCCCAAGATTATTTGTTCTATTGAAACAGTTCGTGCCCCTATGGGGGGATTTTAATTGTCTGGATTTACTTGGAGACATATTGTTCTTCTTCGAACCTCTCTCTGTTCAATCCTTTCCCCCCAACCCAGCCGCTATCCCCCCCCCCCGCACCCCCAAGTAAAAAACTGCCAGTAAACAACAGACTTTTTATGAGGATTGTACAAGTCAGGAAGTGTATCAGGAACAGTCCCACTTCTGCTTGCTGGGGCTTTTATTAAAGTTAGATAAAATGTAGCCAGAGATGGAAGTTATAAGGGCCCAGTGTTTTTTCTGAACCCACTTACATCCATTTAACAAAGAAAAAATAAATTAAAAAAGGTAAAGACATGACTGTCAAGGGACTAATGTGTTTAAGTGAACTCAGCCTCCCACTTTCTCCCCTGCGGGGCTTAGCACCCACGTTCCAATCTCCGTGACTTCCCAACAAGATCTTGCTTTCAAAGTCATCCTTCATTTTTTTTTCCTACAACCTTCCTTCTCCCCTGCAGGTTCTCAGTTAGAAAAAGCATCTTATCCAGGAGATAATTCAGTAGGAGAAGCTGTACGTGTTCATAAACCTGCAAAAGTGAATTTCGGATTGTGTAATTTGGTTGCATGACTTCAGAAGCCCCCCCTCCGGGACATATCCCAGACACTCCCATGCGTAGGTTTACTGCTGGGAAGAGTATTCAGAGGCTAGTGACAAATGGAGAATCAAGTGTTCATCATGTAGGTCTGTTTGGGTGAGCCTGTTCCATCAACGCAAGAAGTTTCC
Source organism: Perodicticus potto (assembly GCA_963574655.1). Lineage (NCBI taxonomy): Eukaryota > Metazoa > Chordata > Mammalia > Primates > Lorisidae > Perodicticus > Perodicticus potto. The sequence goes on from CAUYRH010014716.1 coordinate 9,966, forward strand.
CAGCTCTGCTCCTTGCTTATTCATTACATTAGTGTCATAGAGACAAGGAAAGCCCAAGGCAAGTGAGACAGTAAGCTTCCACCGTCTAGCTGCAAGATGTCTATAGGTAACTTCTAGATCTGCCTTCAGAAATGTGGAAGCTGCATGGACAGAAGCAGAAAATAGAAAGTCGTCACTGCAGATGGCAGAGTTGGGAGGTGCAGCCAGCCTCCTCGATGCCTGTTAGGAATTCAATGCTTTGAAATCAGCTGCAATGCCGTCCTGATGTCCCTGTGTCACCATGAACCTTCATTATTCCCTAACTCTTGATTTCATAACCTCGTTTAAATCACCCTGGTAAAGAAAGAAAGTGAGGTTGAATAATTCTTGAAATTCTATTATTTTCTCAGTCATGGAGCCAGACTTTAATTTCTATATGGACAGGAGTCCAAGTCTGGGAGTTTTCAGGTAACAGCCCACTGAAGGGTAATGAACTTGATCTTTACCTTCTCCAACCTCAATGTCTGCTTTAAAGTAAATGTATGTAATTCAGGGGCCAGCTTCCCTTCTAACTACCATGCAGCCACCGAAATGTTAATGAAGAGTAACAAGGTATTTAACAGAGTTGATGGAAAACTAGAAATCACCTTACACCAAGCTCTTGTTTTACTTCTCCGCTATGACAGGTGATCTTGGCTTTATAGTCAAGTTTATATTGCTCTTATTCCATGGTTTACATAATGAGCTAATGCTGGTCTCTTAAAAAAAATAGTTGTTTTTCTTTTTTTTGTTATAGAAAACGAAAAGAATTAGGGAAAAGAGCGGAAGATAAGGGAGGCTGAGACTCTAGTGGACAGAAGGAACATCACTGGTATATATTTGAAGTTTTGTGAAAAATTTAGTTAGTAACTTATAGTTGTATTCTTCTAAAATCTTCATAAAAATAAGCCAAAAAAAGATCAAAAGAAAAAAAAAGAACAAAAATTGGCACAAACATTCTATATTCCTGTTTCAAAAGTACTAGGTGAAAAACCAATGGTTTTCTTAAAAAAAAAAAATAGGAGAGAGGGCGGCACCTGTGGCTCAAATGAGTAGGGCACCGGCCCCAGATGCTGGAGGTGGCAGGTTCAAACCCAGCCCTGGCTAAAAACTGCAAAAAAAAATAGGAGAGGAAAAAAAATCATTCCTTCATAATCTTTGAAAGGTCTGGTTTTATGTAAAAACGTGAGTCCTTAGTTTTACAAGTTGAGTTTTTAAAAATACATATATATATTTTAGAGATGGGGTCTTGCTATATTGCCCTGATTGGTTTTGAACTCTTGGGTTGAAGTCATCTTCTTGCATGAGTAGCTGCAATTACAGCTTGTAACAAATGGATTTTATCTCGCAAATGGTTATTTGCAAGTCAGTGGCTTTTCTCATTTAATGTTATATATTCTTGTTGTTAATCCCTCTGCCCAATAATGTGTGTTAATGTAGGGCAAATAATGCCAACCTAAACATTCCTAAACTCTGGTAGTACTTTTGTGAAAGGATAATGTATTCTTGCCAGTTGCAGGTTGGGCAGAGGAAGAAAGGCCCTTTTTGTAGAGAGTTGTAATTGTTGGGGACTGGAAAAAAAAGATATAAATAATAAACTCAAAACTTTAATAATCACTGTCTGAAAGAGTGTTTCCTTTTTCTGAATGTAAGTTAGAGCCTTCATCAGTAGGGGCTCATATGATGGAAAGAGAAACCTTCCTAGATTTTCTGCAAACATTCTGCAGGGAGTTAGGTACAGATAAAATCTGTGGAAGGCCCAGAGGAGGGGCTGTAGGAGAGCCTTCCAAAACAGCCCTGCCTCCTGGGGAGCTGCTCCCGCTGTCCCCTGCACTGGGGTGCAGGGCTTGCTTTTAGGACCCTTCTTTCTTGCTGAGTCCCTGCATGAGGAAGCCACACACCCACCACCCTCCCTGCAGAAAAGCCTAGCATGCCCAGAGCAGGGAGACAGCCTGGTCTTGTTTGCCTTCTAAATCTCTGCCGAGGCCATCTCCTTGGCAGAACCTAACTCCCATTCCAAAGTCCAGTTGTGAGGAAGTCTGGAAATATCATTTTGGAAGGAAAAAAAAGCAAACTCAACTCCTGGAGCTCAGGCTAGCGCGTGGAAGGAGGAGGCATGGCTGCCTCGTGGCTGCACGGTCCATCTTGTCTGTCACCCCAGTTCCGGGTGGCAGGATAACTACAAGTACCCAGAGGCCCCTTTACAGTGACTCTGGTATCTTCTCTAAAAGTCTGACCTCTCTAGTCTGAGCTCGTCCCATCTTTCTGAACATCCCTTTCACAGCTGCCCTTCAGGGACCCCACTTTAGGTGAGTAGGTGACCCTTTCCTAACCCTGAATTGAACTTCAACCTTCCCACGCTGGCCCCTTTGCTGCTGCTGCTGCTCTTTCTCTGTGCCTTTCTCGTCCCTTCTGGCCCTTAACATTGCACCTGTGCTGTTACCCGCCCTGGCAGATAAGTCTATTGCATTCATTGCCCGCTTTGTATAATTAGTTATTCTAATGGTGTGTTGGAAATCCTGCTTTATACATCCACATTGGACCATGTATAGAAAAGAAACCCAGACTGATTCTAAACTGAGTGGGTCCACATTGTCTACCATGCCTACGATCTATCTCTGATGCCCCAAACCTTAACATCTGGCGCTGCTAATCTGGGAATGTTTGTGTAAACTTTTGACCTCTGAAAGTACACTATTCTTGGGTTCTGACATCAGTATTTAGGGTAAAGGTTAATGTGTGCAATAACTCTCCAGAATCTTCTCCTTAAAAAGCAGGCATCCCTCCATCATTTAAAAATAAACTCAAAATGGTATATCCCAAAATCTGACCTTGCTGTTTCTTCTACAACATCTTTTCTTCCTAACTCCTAAGCTCATTGAAGGGAACTTCTTTTCCACAATCTCTGAGGCTTCCTCAAGATCCCCAAAATACCCTGCCCAGATGTGACTTTCTCTTTTTTTTTCTTTTTTTTTTTTTAGAGGCAAAGTCTCACTCTGTTGCCCTCGGTAGAGTGCTGTGGCATCACAGCTCCCAGTAACCTTAAACTCTAGGGCTTGAGCAATCTTCTTGCCTCACCCTCCTGAGGAGCTGGGACTACAGGCGTGCACCACTCTGCCTGGCTAGTTTTTCTGTTTTATTAGAGGCATGGTCTCACTGTTGCTCAGGCTGGTCTCAAAATCCTGAGCTCAAGCAATCCTCAGCCTCCCAGAGTACTGGGATTACAAGTGTGAGCCACCGCACTGCACCCAGAGTTGACTTTCAATAATGCTATCGATTTAGTTATTGGCTGGTATAAATAGATGTGATTGATAAGGAATAATTCAGATCGTTGTAAATTGTCATGTGGAAAACCAGATTTTAGTGTAAGATCTTACTCAAAAAAATATTCTTTCAACTGTGTTTAAAGAAAGGTGTTATATAACAGCAACATTCTCCTCTAAATAAAAACATTTTCTTTCCAAATAAATATTTTTTGAATCGCTTTCCCTCCAAGACTGAGGCATTGCAATTCCCTGCTCCATCTGCCCAAGAATCTGTCCCTACCTGGGACGAGGTATGGGACAGATTGGCAGACCTGTGAGTGGTGGTGCTGGGTATATTTCCCTGAGGAGGATGGGTTATTCTAGAAGGGTGATGGGAGAGAGGGATCTGGAGGAATGTGGTCAGAGGCACAAGTAGAAGTCAGAAGGAAGAGCCCAAATTCTCACTTTGCAGACTCCCAGGAGCTTGGTGGGAAAGCATCATGTAGGGGCATAAGAAGGTAGTGATACCCGAATTTCAGGCTCTTGGTCTCAGCGATTTGAAGAAGGAATCAACAGACCACAATAGTGGTGGTAAGTTAGGATTTATTTATAGGAAAGAATTATAAGTAGAGGAGGATTTAGTTATAGGAAAGAATTATAAGTAGAGGAAGAACTAAACCTCCAGGCCAGAGGACCCTGGAGGGGAGCAAATTCTC
>CAUYRH010014717.1:0-22351 GCA_963574655.1 Perodicticus potto
GGCTGCAACCAAAAAATGGCCGGGCGTTGTGGCAGGTGCCTGTAGTCCCAGCTACTTGGGAGGCAGAGGCAAGAGACTCGCTTGAGCCCAGGAATTGGAGGTTGCTGTGAGCTGTGATGCCACGGCACTCTATCCAGGGTGACAGCTTGAGGCTCTGTCTCAAAAAAAAAAAGAAATTCCAGGCCTGGAGGGATCATTTCTGTCTAGTGAACCTAAGGTCTGACTAATAAAACAGAGGAGATGAACAAGTCAGCCTCTGCCCTAGATTGTCTTTACCTTTGGAGATTGGTGGCAGGAGTGTGAGGATAACTAGAAAATGTCCTTGAATCAAGGAAGGGGACTGAGTGGGACAATCTTGGCAAGAACTGGGCATCACTCCTTTGGGCAACTCTGCAAGGATCCCAATATGTAGACTGCCTCAGATCAGGAGGCACAGTGGGGGCTTAGTCTAATTTTACTTTCTGAAAAATATAAACATCTCCTGGAGAGTAACAGATACATGATGAAAGCAGGAAGGACCCAGGGTGCTGGGCTGAAAAAGAGAGCACAGGTCTTATCTCCTGACATCAGGGGCCGCCTTTGAGCAGAGACCTCAGGGTGTCTCTGAAAGGGAAAGGCCAAGTCACAGAAAGCACTGACTCTCCAGAGATAGCACAAGCTACAAATCACAGACTATCTCCATATGCACACAGCTCCCTCCCCCATGCCATCAGGCATAGAAATCATTATCGGCAGCAGCATCTCAGAATACAAAGGGCCCCTGGCATGTATATATGTGTGAAACACTGCATTCTGGTTCACAAGGGAGGAGATGAAAGCCCCAGTATGAGGTTGGGAGGAGCTGAGATCTGGACAGGAGTTGCCTCTGTGGTGACAGCTGGTGGGAGGAGGATGATCACTTAATGGCCTGTCCTCCCTTCGCCTGTCTTGTGTTCTCTGTTTCCTTCGTGCTAGCCCTGTGCCTGACACACAGTAGACACTCGGAGCACGCTGGCAGATCCCCCACATCCACCAGCACAGCATCTTGCCTATAAGGAGACCCACCACATGTCTGAGCCCCCAAAGGAGATGTGAGGAGTTAATGATATTTTGTTCCCCCACAGGCTTGGCTTTTTTGTGGGGGCTCTTGATTCTCCTGAGATATCGGTGGCGGAAGTTAGAAGAGGAGGAGCAAGCCATGTATGAGATGGTGAAGAAGATTATAGGTGCGTGGCCCCCTAGCAAAAGGCTGCCTAACAACTGCCAGGTCCTTGCCCTAAACAGTGTGGTCTCTCCTGCAGATGTGGTCCAGGACCATTATGTGGACTGGGAGCAGGACATGGAGCGCTACCCATACGTGGGCATCCTACATGTACGCGACACCCTGATCCCACCACAGAGCCGGTGAGTCCTCCCTGGTTGGGGTTGCTGAGGGTGGGGTGAGGTGTGACCCCACTGACCTTGAGCTCCACAGAAGGAAGCCCAGAGCCTCCTGATAGTCATCAATAGAGGGCAGCTCAGCCCCCAAGATCATACCTCCTGCAGATCTTATGGCAGAATGAGCTAGACATGACCCTACTCCTTTGTACAGATAATGCTGTTAGTGGCGATACCAATTGGGATGCTTTAGGTTGCAAGTTATAGAATTCTATTCCCTCAATAGCTTGAACAATGAAAGATCTATCGTGTTTCCATAAGTGGAAGTCCAAAGTAGTGTGAGCTCCAGGCACAAAACTGTCAGATCTCTGGATCCATTTCTTTGTGATTCTCCTGGTCACAAGACAGTGGCCACAGCAGCTACAGCAATGTCTGCTTTGTCACAGCAAGTAGGGGAGAAGTGGGCTTCATGTTGCTCTTACAATCAAGAGAAAACACTCCTGGTAGCTTCCAGTGACACACTCTTTGAAGCTCCATTGGCCAGAGTTGATTATTTGTCTATTTGTGAATCAATCACTGTCAAGAAAGAAGAGATTTTCAAACTTTTTTTTTTTTTTTTTTGTAGAGACAGAGTATCACTTTATTGCCCACGGTAGAGTGCCGTGGCATCACACAGCTCACAGCAACCTCCAACTCCTGGGCTTAGGCGATTCTCTTGCCTCAGCCTCTGAGTAGCTGGGACTACAGGTGCCCGCCACAGCGCCCAGCTATTTTTGTTGTTGTTGCAGTTTGGCTGGAGCTGAATTTGAACCCACCACCTTTGGTATATGGGGCCGGCGCTTCACCCACTTAGCCACAGGTGCCACCCAAGATTTTCAAACTTTTTAAACCGTGACCCACAGTTGGAAACACATACTACGTACAATCTAATAGTCTAGTTCCTGCACATATATGCATATACTCACGCATGTGCGTGAAATTGAAAGTAAAGTCACACAATGGTGAATGGAATCAGCTTCCAAGGCACAGGGCATCATGGGAAATGGTGGCCAGGCCGTCATCATGCACAGCTGCAAGGGCACCTTGCATACAAGTCTCTGATTTCTGGAGTTGGGGCTATGTCCCAGTAAAACTGGGATGAGGTGGGGAGGAAGGCAGGGTCCCAGGAGGCAGCCAGCATGGCTCACCATGGTGTTGGCTCAAATTGTGGTCTCTCCACAGCAGACTTCACTGTGGTCTCTGGCTGATGCTGTCACGTGCAGATAATGCTAAGACCTCACACTTGCTGAGTGCTTGCTGGGAGCTGGGCACTGCTCTGAGATATCCATGGGTGTAGACTCACTCAGTCCTCACTGTGGCCCTCATTTTACAGATGAGGAAACTGGGGCACACAGAGATTAAGGAACATGCTTAGAGTCCTGTGGCTGGTGGCATTTCTGTGCTTCTGCCACCAGGCTCTACTGCCAACATCACCCCTTTCTGCGCAACTCAAGAGGAATCAGAAGAGGTAGAGCACTTAAGGGTCTATTTTAAACAGAAAGATGCTTGGTAACTTTCACGCCCACCCCACCCCGGGAAAAGTGGCAGTGGGGAAGAGACAGAGCATACTGACAGCAGTAGGGGCTTCTGATGGTCCCTGGCACAAGGCAGTCACATGGCCCTCCTGGCCCTGGAGGGAGTTACTGTGTAACCTGAGCAACTCACTCAACCTTTCCGAGCCACAGTTTCCTCATTCTAAACTGAGGTAGCTACTGCCTTGCAGAAACCTGTGGTGAAAAGAGGCTATCATTCATTCATTCAGCAAAGTTTTTTTTTTGAGACAGAGCCTCAAGCTGTCACCCTGGAGGGAGTGCTATGGCATCGCAGCTCACAGCAACCTCCGATTTCTGGGCTTAAGTGAGTCTCTTGCCTCTGCCTCCCAAGTAGTTGGGACTACAGGCGCCCACCACAACGCCCGGCCATTTTTTTGGTTGCAGCCTTCATTGTTGTTTGGCGGCCCGGGCTGGATTCTAACCCGCCAGCTCAGGTGTACATGGCTGGCACCTTAGCCTGTTGAGCCACAGGTGCCGAGCCCATTCAGCAAAGTTTTATTGAGTACCTGCTGTAGGCCAGATATTGTCCAGGGCACCAGGAGACAGCAGAGAGGAGAAGCAGAAATCTGGCTGGGTGCCCATAGCGCAGTGGTTAGGGTGCCAGCCACATGTTCCAGGGCTGGTGGGTTTTAACCCCGCCCGGGCCTGCTAAAAAAAAAAAAAAGAAATAGCCGAGCATTGTGGCAGGCACCTGTAGTCCAAGCTACTAAGGAGGCTAAAGCAAGAGAAATTGCTTGAGCCCAGATTTGGAGGTCAGTGTAAGCTATGACGCCATGGCACTCTACCGAGGATGACAAAGTAAGACTCTGTCTCAATTAAAAAAAAAAAAAAGCAGAAATCCTTGCCTAGCTAGACCATTTGTTTTAGGGGGTGGGGGGTGACAAATGACAAGATGCATAAGGACAATATGTGACATCAGATGGTTAAGTAAAGAGTGCTAAAGGAAGGGGACAGAGTGTTGGAAAGGTGTTCTTGAAGCACCTTGAGGCACTCAGCATCTGAGGGTAGCCGTTATTGCTAGGCTTAAATGATGTCTAACATACATTCATTTAAATAAGAATATGAGGTGACATTGAAGCTTGCCTGTGACAAGAGTCACTGCCCCTGAGCTCCTCTGCATTAGCATAGACATCCAGAGCTGTGGCCACTCAGGTGACCACCCTGCAGCATCTGAGCCTGTCATAAATCTATCTCTTGACTCACCTGCCAAGGCATCCAGTCAATCCAGGCCAAGATCACAACATACAGAAAGACGTTGGCTAGGTTGTCAGGTCTGCCCAATAGATGAGGGCCTGCTTTTGAAAGATCAAAGGAGATTTGAAGAGCTTGTTCAGTGAGAAAAGCAGGGAAGCTGATTGGAGCAGCTGGCCCCAGTCTGGCTTACTCATCCCCTGTCAGTGGCAGCCTGGGAAGGAGGGGCTAGGATGAGGCTTTGCCTGGTCCATGCTCCCTAGGGAACCAGCACGAAGTGTGGGTGTCCTTGGAGCTCAGTCTCCAGGGAGCATGTGGCCTTAGCCAGACCAGCCAAATGGGGGCTGCTGAATAGGCTGTGGGGTTTGGTTGGTGGCAGGGCCTGACCCACAGAGAAAAAAGCCCTTACACTTCCACCCTGCTTTCTGACTCATTGGCCACCTCTGTTTATTTCCCAGGTGCTTCTTCTCCCATACTGTCATGTTCATGCTTTCTCCACACATGGTATCTTAGGAGGTGGTCTGCAGTGTAGAGAAAAGGCTGAGTCTCTATGACCGTGCTCATCAAAGGGAAAAGTTCAACAGCCTCCCAACAGCCTTGGAACCTTCCTGTCTAGTCTGAAAGGGGAGAAGAAGAGTGGGGAGGGGATTGTCTGAAGGGGATGCAAGGCCCCAGGGACCCAATGGAGCAGGGACTCTGGCCACTGGAAGGGCCCTCCCTGGGGGCTCTGGCTACCCACTTCTTGGCCTCTCTGTCTGCCTCTTAGCCCATCTCCATCCTGGGAGGCTCTGTGGAGTTTGGACTCAGTCCAGGGGCCTCTCCTCAGTCAGCCTCCCTGGGGCATTGAGATGCAGTCACATAGCTAATGGGACCAGCCCAGCATAGCCCTTCACACTGGAGACCTGGGGGTGCTCCAGACACCTCAGCCGCTTTTAGCTCCCTTTAATTAAATGCTTTTAGAGCAGAGTAGATTAAGGAATCATTTCTCCGTGGCCCAAGACATTTTTCTCCTCTGTGGTTGTCACTTAGTACCTTACAGCTTTTCTTCCCCTATTTAAATTCCATACTGGAGCCCCTTTGTACATTTGTCCCCTTTGTAGAAGGGAGTCCACAGGCCAGCTCACCTCTCCGCAGTGCCAAGCAGAGCTGCTGAGGGTGCAACTCAGCTGCTAAGCCCCAACCTTCTCATTGCAGGAGGCGCATGAAGCGGGTCTGGGACCGAGCTGTGGAGTTCCTGGCCTCCAATGAATCTCGGATCCAAACAGAGTCCCACCGTGTGGCTGGAGAAGATATGCTGGTGTGGAGATGGACTAAGCCCTCTTCCTTCTCTGACTCTGAGCGATAAGCCCCAGGCAGGCACCTGTTTCCAGTCAGCCTGTCCCAGAGGTCCACTCCAGGGACATGAGAGGATCACCAGACCTACTGGTGCTGAATTCACACTTGCCTTGACTTTTCATCCTCCTCCTGACACAATTCCAAAGGTTTCTCTCTGTAAGACTCTTTAGAGGGACTCAGCTAGTTAGGAAAATGTAGGCTTCCTTGGAGGGAAGGTGAGGGCCAATCCTCTGCCCTCTTTTGCTGGCAGAAAAGGGGAGAAGGGTTTGTTTTTCATGAATAGAAAAAAGCAGCAACTGTCAGACCTAGCAGAGCAAGCGTGAGGGTGGGTGAGCTGGGGCTTGGCCACTTCAGGGTGTCCGCTTGGCCTGGGAAGTGGGACAGGGACTGCAGGTTGGGGTGGTGGGGGATGGGGAGCAGCTTTGGTCCATGTGCCTTCATGGGGTGTTACCTGGGAGCTCAGGGAGTGAGCCTGTCCTCTGGCTGGATAGGCTCTTTACCCTGAAGGGGAAAGATGCTAGAAATTAGAACACATAACTGTAAGGGAACTAACTGTGTAGAAATACCAGGCCCAGATACCGGCCCTCAGGTCAGGAGGAGTGAGCTGTTGGCATGGCTTCCTGGGAGGAAGAACACCGAGTAAGGTTGGAGCTGAAAGCAGAGAGGAAGGTGGTGCTGCTGTGCAGCCCCCATCTACAGGGCCCTGCCTGGAGGCAGCTTCCAGGGTGGACCTCTTCCGTGGTGCTGCTCGCAGAAGCTGCAATTTTAGACTGCTACAACCACAGCATTGCATGGGGCCGGGCCGCAAATGCCCATTCCAGAACCTTGGGGGCGAATGCCCATTCCAGAACTTTGGGGCTCCGGTGTCAGAGCTGGGGGCCTCACACTTCCTGTGTGCGAAGATCACTTTGTATTACTGTGACCACAGCACCCCCACCCGGGGCTGTTGAACCAGAACTTCCAACACAGCAGTTGTTTCTGTGCAACCCGCTGCTGTAGCTCCGAGCGGGCGGGGCGAGGCGCGGTGAAACAGCCGCGTGCTGCCCCCTGCCGACCATGCTGAGTGGTGGCCACGGGGAGTGGTGCCCACACCACAGACACTGGGCCCTCCTGCCAGCCCTGCCGCGGGAGGCAGCATCTAGGAACGCCCTGGCAGGAGGCCTTATTAAGTGTGAGAAGCCGCTCTGGTGAGTCTCAGCCCCATATGTCCTTAACTACAACAGGCAGGAGAGGAGGAGCAAACAGGAGATGCCACAGCTGCCTCCAGAAGACATTAGCCACCCCTCTCTGGTCTTATTGGTATTTTTTGTTTCCTTAATAAAGCTCCAGTCTCCCACATTTGAGCAATACTCTCATTTCTTCTGATGTCTGCGTGATCCGCGGGCTGGAATCTGAGTGCTGCCCCGTGGTGAGGCTGTGTTCTCATAATCAGGCTCCAGCCAGAAGAAATAAGAAACACTGCAACAAGATTCAGTATCAGGGTTGAGACTGCTGGATAAATAAACTATTTATTAAAAATGGATGTTTCTTGTCCCTGATTCTCTCCCTTCCCTCCTAAAGCAATATCTAAAGCGTGGCAGTGTGTGGAATTCTGTAGCACTGGCTCAGAGAGGGAGAGGGCCCAGCAGGACAGGCTCTGTGGCTCCTCCCAGACCTGTGGCCTTCCTGCCTCTGGGCCTCCACCCCAGTCCTCAGACCCTCGGTTTCCACATTTATGACACAGTGTGATGATTTTAGCCTACAGGGTGGCTTTGAGTATTGCATTTTGCAAAGTGCCTGCATGACCCCAATGGGTGGCTGGAAGTGGGAGCCAAGGGGGAAAGGCCCTTTTCCTTCAGTTCTATTTCTGCCTCCCTTCAAGGCCCCCAATTTCCCCTGGGGAGCCAGTACCAGCCCCTGCAAGACAAGGAAGAAAGAGTAGAGTGAGGTTGGATGGGGCTTCCCAGCAACTTATAATGTCCTTTAAGAAAAGACTTGCTTTTTCCTCTAGGCTTCAACCACTGAGGAGACCACTCATCAGCCAGGGGTGGGCCCATGAGGTCCCCTGTCCACAGGCCCAGCAGGACTTGGCAGAGATTTGCTGAGAATGCTTCAGGATGTTACTACTCTCCACCAGTGCTGGCCCTGCCTACAGGCCCGCAGCAAAAACATGGGGGGAAAGCTGCAGGCATTTAGGGCTGGTGCCAAGACCAGCCTGGGCCCCCTGGGGTTCATGGCCATTTGTGGCCACCTTTCCTTCCACACTGAACACCAACCTGTTTACCCCACCAACAGCTGGTCCACAGTCAAAGGACCCAGAAACATAACTGGAGGTGGAGGTCGGGGGATGAGCCCATCTTTCCCTTTTCTGTTCTGTAGTGAAATATTCTCTCTCTGTCATGTTTTTTCTTCAGCTGAGATGGAGCTGATGCAGGGCTCTATTTCTGTGAAGCTGTTTGGAGAGCAGGAGAGAGATCAAAATAAACTAAATAACAAAAGGCCCCCGTCGGCCCAGCTCGTTCCTTTCTGGAACACACAGCAGAGCGCCTGGGCACAAAGGCCCCAAGCACTCAGCCTTACTCAGGCTGCAGACATTTTCCATCAGCCTTGGCAGCCTTCTTCAGCTTGAAGGGCCAACTCTCACTTTTAAGTAGCTGTTACTTAAAAGGGACAACACAGGGTGGTAGAGCTGGTTGAGGAGGGGGTCCGAGGTTTCCAAGAAGGGGGTCTGAGGTATCTTCAGGCTGGACATGTCGCAAAGCTCCAGTTGCTCTGCCCAAATCCTTTCTGAGCACTCCCCAGGCAGCAAACCTGTCTTTCCTCAGTGACAAATAGCCCTCTGGGGCCTCCATGGGCACCACTAAAGAAGCTTCGAGGGGTGAAGGAGGGAGAGGCTGTACCCCACAAATCCCAGCTATGGACATCAACCCATGATCTCCAGGCCACCTTCCAGATTCTCAACTCAGAAAAAAGGTAAACACTGCCATTTGTCACTGACTTATCATAAGAACTGCAGTAGCAGCTGTTCCCCTTAATTAATACACCATTGACTTTGAGCCTCAAAAAAAATCCCTTTGTTAAGGCAGGTGCATGGACTGAAATCCATTATCCTGTCGGCCTCCCCCAAAGAGAAGGAACAGGGGAACAGTTATATAGTAAGTCACCCAACTGTTCCAAACAGTCCTCCCTGGGCAGCCAGGCCAGTCTCTCTACCTCATTCCAGGGAAAGTGCTAGAGACAGGAGAGAATCTGGACAGAGGGTCTTATGACGTACCAGGGACAAGAAGGGCAGAGGGACCAGTGGGGTGGCTGGACCCCTGAGTCCCATGCCACCTGGTGCCCGCATGCCTTCCCAGGGTAGCACTGCAGCAGGAGGGACGGAGGCATGGGCTCAGCATCCTCAGGACAGCTCTGCCCTTTGGAGGCTGGGGACCTTGGGAGAATCGCTTTACCCTGTACCCAGGGGCGTTACTAAATGATAAAATTAGCCTACACATGACAGCATTACGACTCATTGCTAGTGAACTGCAGCTCTAGGACTCCTCACAAGACCCCTGGCTCTGGGCTGTAAGTGCCACTGTCATCCCCTCTCTGTGGGAGACAGGTAAGGAAAGGAGCCAGCATCAGAACCCAGAAAATCTGGATCCAGAGCCTGTCTCAGCCCTACATGTTCACTTCCCCAAAGAAAGGAGGGGAGCCACTCTCAAAGTTGTACTGCCATGTGTTTGCCAGAATAAAACCACTTCGTTCCAGAGGAAGACCAGGACCCCAGCCCCAGCCCTGACTCCCCTTCTGCTCTCACTGTGTGCCCTTGCCATCCTGCCTTCACTACTCTGCTCCTGCCTCAGGGCCTTTGCACTGGCTGCCCACCTGCTGTGCAGCCCCCGCCCTCCTCTTCAGGTCTTATGCCAGCAGCACCTGTCCTGTCTGAAGTTGTGACTGCACCCCCAACCTACACACCCTCTAGGACCCAGCTCCCCTTTTTTCTCTCCTGACACCTGACAAGCTACAGATTTTATTCATTCCTGTCATCATCTCTCCACTCACTCGAGTGCCAGTGCCTTAAGGGCATGAACCTTTGTCTGACTCACTTCCAGGTCCCCAGCATAAAACACTGCCTGGCACACAGTAGACGCGTAAAAGTCCGGAGATAGAGAAATGAAAACCTCCAGCCCAGGAGAGCCTGGCACTGAGTTTCTAAGGTTTCTAGTCAAGCTGATTTTGTTCTTTATTTTTTCTTTTTTCAGTCTGACAATCTGAGTCACTGAGACACTGTCTGCCATGGGCCCGGCACTCCTCCCGGCCTGGCTGCACACACCTCCCCCTGCAGGTCAGGTCATCTCCTTTACAGGTCCATGTCCCCACCCCAAGTAAACAGCCTTCATTCTGGCCACAGAGGGACCCAGCTGGACCGTCTGAGATGGGACAGGGCTATCCAGATGACCAGAGACATCAAACAGGAGCAGCTGTGTTTACTGCTTTTCCTGAGTGGGACACCCACCAGGGCACCACAGACCTGTCCAGCCCCCAGCACTGTACAACAGAGGAAGTGATGGTGAAGATGGTCTGGGGACCGGGCCCTCCGCTTGAGCAGGCCCCAAACCGGACATTCCTGGGATTGATAAAAGATGCTGGTCAGAGTAGCCTCTCCAAAGTGCGACTTCTTGCCAGCTGTGATGAGTGAGAGCTTAGAGTAGATTTAACTTGATCTCTAAGGAAAGTGATGATTCTCCTTGATGAGGGCATAGTCCAGTTCATCACTGATGCCCATCTGTGAAGTCAAGGGGGATTGTCTCAGCATTGCAGGGTGAAGTGAGATTCCAGGTGCAGACAGCAGCTGTGCAAACCACAAAGGTGCTGCCCACTGAGGGGCCAGGCCTGTGCTTCATTGACCAGGTAGATGAACAGGAATAGTCCTGTTCATCCATTCTGAGTCCAGGCAGGGTCTCAGAATGAGGAAGGAGCTGAACAACAAGCTCCAAAAAGAAAGGGTAAGGGAGGTAGCCCTGGTGATTACAGCAATTTCTAAGCTGCTTCTGTTTCATAAGGAGACAGGGGAAAGTACAGTAATTTTCTTCAATGAAAACAGGCAACAGAATTCCCTTTGCCTCGTTCCCCTTGCAATTAAGCCCTTCTCTGCAAATGAAATGATTTGGTTTTCATCGGGACTAATTTAAGCACACTGGAAGGACCGCTGAACTTTTTGATTGCAGACACCAGCATGTTCAAAACAACCCAGCAGTGACGCCAGGCTTGTGAGGCTGCCCTGCCTGGGGAGCCAGGGTTTTGACAGGTTGAGGGTGGATGAGCTGTGGTTGAGAGCTCAGCTCTGCCCCTGAATCCATGGCCCTCTCTGTGTGGCTGGTCCTCTTCCCTGCTCCAGCCGCCACCTCCTCATCCCAAGGGAAGAGGACCAGCCACACAGAGAGGGCCTCGTACCCAGAAGCCTCTAACACACTTGGCAATGCAATAGGCTAAAGACATATGTTCTTAGCCACTCCTTTCAGCAAGAGGTGAGTCTTTCTTCCCCTTGGACCAGGGCTTACCCCACAACTCTTATTGACCAATGGAATGTAGCAAGAAGGATGCTGGCCATTTGCAACCCATGGCCTCAAGAGACCTTACTGTTCTGTTTTTGCCCCAAGCCTCCACAGAAAGAGACCAGCTGCCCTGCTGTTCCAGGCATCGAACTGACCTCACCCCAGATGCATGAGTGAAGCCACCTTGCACTGGCCCCTGCTGCACCATGTGAACAGATAAGCTATCCTCACCAAGTCCTGCCCAAATGGTAATGTCATGAGTAAATAAACGGGGCTTATTTTTGTCTTAAGCCACTACATTTGTATTGTTATTATAACTTTTTAATTTGAAATAGTTTAATATTCACAAGATGATGTGAAAATGGTACAGAGAGTTCTCATGTACTCTTCACCCAGCTTCCCGCAATATTAGTTTCTCACATAACCACAACATGCTGTTAAAACCAGGAAATTGACTTGGATACAATTCTATTATCTCAGGTACAGGCCTTACTTAGGTTTCACCAATTTTACGTACTGTGTGTGTTTATGTGTGTCTACTTCTATGGGGCATTATCCCATGAAGCCACTAAGTTTCAGGGTGGTCTGTTGCTCCCAGTAGGTAACTGGTACAGGAATGGACAAGACCCCAGGCATGTGTAGTACTCAGTAATCTTCACTTGAAAGTAACAGAAACACAACACAGGCACGCGTGAGCATAGGCCAAATGCACTGGCTCCCATAACCAACCATCAGGAGGTAGGGATGGGGCCCCAGAAAAGCTCTCCCTGGACAGAGGCGGCGTGGGGGCCTGCATATGGGCCATGTTTTCTAGCAGGCTCCTCCAGAGGACACATCCACGCGAGAGGAGAAGAGGGAAGGGCTCAGCATAAGTTGGGACCAGTCCCTGGGGGTGGAGCACCACAGGGGTCAGGTCTGAGCTTCGTGCATCCCCCAGGTCGGGCACAGGACCATGCTCGTGCTGATCAGAACCGCAAGGAAACGGAGAGGAGCAAAGACTGGGAGAAGGAAGATATTCACTACAGAGCAACAGAGATCCCAGGGAAAACCCGGCACACAGATCCCAGGTGGGAGCGGAAGGACATTCCACACTGGAAACTCAGGGTTGTCCTGAGGGGCAGGAGCTGCTAACATGCAGAGCAGTCATTGAGGCCATTTGCCAAAATTCCTAGCACAAGGAAAGGTTAGAACTCCCCATGCCCTTTGAAATTCAGCGTTGCAATAGGACTTATCTTAGCCAATGAAATGTGAATGGAAGTGACAAACTGTACTTTGAGATGGAGTCAGTTCTCAGTGCGCCTGTTCTTTTTCCTCTGCCATGGTGTGGTGCTGCCCCTCAGCCTAGGTCCCAGAGGGACTTGCAGAATCCCCAGCTGCCCTGCAATGTGTAGTATGATTAAGAAACCAACTTACAGCTCGGCGCCCGTGGCTCAACGGGCTAAGGCGCCAGCCACGTACACCTGAGCTGGCGGGTTCGAATCCAGCCCCGGCCCGCCAAACAACAAAGGTGGCTGCAACCAAAAAATGGCCAGGCGTTGTGGCGGGCACCTGTAGTCCCTGCTTCTTGGGAAGTGGAGGCAGGAGACTCTCTTGAGCCCAGGAATTAGAGGTTGCTGTGAGCTGTAATGCCACAGCAATCTATCCAGGGTGACAGCTTGAGGCTCTGTCTCAAAAAAAAAAGAAAGAAAAGAAAAGAAACCAACTTACTTGTATGCTATTACAAGTCACCAAGAATCTGGGGGGTGGGGCAGATGGTTGTTACTGCAGCATCAGCTAGCCTGTGATGACTGACACAGGTAACTGGCTACTGCCATCTTCCCTAGGGGAAGAACGTACAGCCCACATCATAGCATGGGATGCAAAGGAACATGCTTCACTTCTATACCCAGTGCTAGGAGGCTGGGGAATGGGCTAGAAAACTCTGGAAGGTCTGTCAGGTTCTGGGTTTTGGGGGCTGTACTAAGCCTTGGTACAGAGATTGGGCAGTGTCTGGCAGACTCTGTAGTGAGGGACTGAAGCTGGAGCTTTCCAAGTTGGCTACCACTGCTGTGCAATTACCACCAAGACAAGGGCCGTGCGTGGTCCCCTGGAGAGAAGGATCAGAGAAGCATCGCACAGCAGGTGCAGAAGCATGCAATAGTCCTCGTGCCAGGCAGTCATGCTGGCTCCACCAGCAGCAGCCATGGCCATGGCAGAGAAGGTGAGGATGCATGTTCAGAGGCTGCACTGTGCAGGTTTAGCAGTGGTGGGAGGGCCGCACAGCATTCCCAGGAGAGCCAAGGCCCGTGATGCTGGTCAGCCTTGACCCAAGCATGGCGGAAGAAGCCAGTGGGGCACAGCCAGGTCCGAGACTATTAAAATGGCCGTCAGCGGTGATGAGGTAGCAGGGACATCCCTAGAGCGTCTCACCCCCCACAGGGATACAGTTGCACAAAATATGGCTGTTAAGTGCCAGGTCGTCTATGGCATGAAGATGCCTGGACAAGGGTGACAAGCCCAGGCCAGGGAAAGGGAAGTGTGTGTGCATGTATGCGCATGCCTGTGCTGTAGTCACCCACTGGGGGGACAGGGCTTTCTCTGAGACAAGCACGCTTCAGGTACTTTATCAAATTTGCAGATGCCACACAGCTGGGAGAGACGATGGCAAATACGCCAGATGACAGAGCTGGGATCTAAAGAGAAGTTGACAGGCCGGAGCGATGGGGTGGATCTAACGAGATGAAACTTAACAGGGACAAACCTGTTTATTTCATCTTATTTATTTGTGCCCTGCCTCCACGTGTGGAGGAATGGGGAAGAACAGCGGCTCCCAGCAGGAAGTGAAAGGCCTGCTCTCAGAGCCACAGACCTGCCAACAGAGGTCTGGGGGTGAGGAGCAGGCTGTGGTGTGAGCTCCAGTGTGGGCTTGGGGGTTTAATGATGGTGGTCAGTTCTGTGGGCAGAAATGGCTGCAGTGGGGGCAGAGTCAGCCTGTGGCTGCATCAGTAAAGGTTTAGATCCGGGTTCAGGGTCATGGGGACTCAAGAGTCAGAGTACCTGGGTGTGAAGACAAGGACATGCTGGGCAGGTACTTTTCAGTCAGCTCAAGCCCAGCCTCTTCCACACTGTCCATCTGGGAACAGTCACCCATCCCCCATCTCTCCTTCCCTGTGGCCAGGGCACCCCCAGCCCTCTGAGAGTCAGTCCTGGGCCTTTGAGATCCCCAAAAGTGCAGGAAACACAAGTCAGTTTTGCAAGAACTCTCTCTCCAGCCCAGCGCGGTGGCTTACAGCTGTAATCCTAGCACTTTGGGAGGCCGAGACCAGTGGATTGTTTGAGGTTTGAATTCGAGACCAGCCTGAGGCAGAGCAAGACCCTGTCTCTAAAAGTAGCCAAGCGTTGTGGCGGACACCTGTAGTCCCAGTTATTCAGGAGGCTGAGGCAAGAGGATCGCTTGAGCCCTAGAGTTTGGGTGGTTGTGAGCTATGATGCCATGGCACTCTACGAAGGGTGACTAAGTGAAACTCTGTCTCAAAATAATAATAATAATAATAATAATAATAATAATAATCTCTCTCCACTTTCCTCCCCAAGGCTGACATGGCCAACCTTGGAGTTTCAGCAGCAGCTGAGGCTTGGGACTAAGATGCCTCTTCCTTCTGGCAGGCACATCCCATTTCTCCATGGGGGTAGGGGGTAGGGGTCTTACTGGCCCTCTCTTGGCTTCTAGTTGGGAATAAGATCCAGCAAGAAGATGGTCCCTCGCTCCAAACATCAAAAGAGGGAGGATCGGGGTGGTTCTGAAGAGCACTGAGGGGGCAGAGCCAAGTCTTGTGAGTGGAAGCCTCAGAGAAAAACACCAGCTTCGTAGAAGGATGAAGGCCCTCACTATGGCAAGCCCTGGGCTGCCTCAAGAGGCAGTGAGGCTCCCGTCACTGGAGGTATGTAAGCAGAGGTTACATGAACACTCAGCAGGGATGAATGGATGGACAGAACTAGACGAGTTAACATCCTGTCCAACACTGAGATGTATGATTCTAGGTAAGCTTTTGGTTAAAGCTGGGTGGGGTTTCTTGCCCATGGGAATCCTCTTGACTGTGCTTCCTCCCCCTGGGGGAACTGTTTGCCTGATCTCAATAGTCAGACTGAGAAATGGTAGGAGCTTGAGGTGGCAGCCAGGGTGAGGGCTCCTGTGGCCATGGATATGGCCAAGGGTCACAGAAGGAAGGACTAGACCAGACTCCTGGGAACCAGGGCTTATCCCTCACACATCCACATAGCTTTTCACCCTATGTGTGAGCTCATGTCCGGGGAAGCTGGAACCAGGAAGCTTCTCCATGCCCTTCCCTACTCCTTATCCTTGAAAGGGCATTGAAATCTGAAGCCCCAGCCCTGCACTCTCAGCATGACTGAGACTTCAACTAAGCGTGGTAACTGCAGGGCAGGGCCAAGCCATGCACCTCTGAAAGATGTCACTCGCACAGCCATAGCCCTTCCCATCCTGCCAAGAGTCAGCCTGTGCCAGCCACCCAAACAAGAGCTGCTGGAGTCCTGCCAGACTTCAAGTAAGAGTCTCGGGTCCGGAGAGGAGGGGAGCGGTAGGAACAAATCCCTCCCCACTGCAGACCCACTCACACAACACGCAGATGTGGCCCCGTTATCCCCTCCCTCCTCTCCTCTCTAGGTGAAAAAATAGAAAAGGTGGCTTCTTCCTCACCCCTTGCTGTCCGTGGAGGGCTTACTGAAGGAGGAGTTGATCCAACTGTAGGGTCTGAGGGAGAAGGTATGAATTTATGTGAGCAGCAGAATCTAGTGGAGAAGTAAGAACCAGCCAGAGTCAGTGAAAGAGATGGTGGGGCTGGGATGGCAGTGAGGTCCACAGCCCGGCAGGCAAGGCATGGGCTCAAGGCGTGGGCTCTGGATTGGAATCCCAGGTTCTATGATTTCCTGCTGTGTGGCCTGAAGTGACACATTTCCTCTGGGCCTCATATTTCCCACTTGTGTAATGGGGATGACACAGGCATCAACTTCCACAGCTGTTGAAAGGATTAAGTGACAATAATGCACTGTGCCTGGCACACGGTATCTGTTGGTGCTATTATCATTATTATGAAAATGTGTGACTCCAGGGGATATGACTGAGAATAAACAGATGGGAGCAAGCAGTAGTCAGACTTCAGCTAATTACAAAGAACTTTCTGGAAGGCAGAAAAGTCTCTGCCTGCCACAGGCTCCTGTGAGGTGGTGAGCCCCCTGGGCGGGAAGCATTCAAGCACCAGGGTAGGACTACCCATGTGGGGAGGTGTGTCAGCGTGACCAGCCGCACAGCAAGAGGGTCTAGAGGTCATCAACAAATCTCCTACCAGCTCTGAGGACTGGAGTGATGGTGGGTCAGGTGGCCTTACTTGAGGACACAGTCCTTGGCCACCCTCATCCCAGGCTGGGAGCGTCTCATGAGTGCCCTGCAGGGGTCAGGCCAGAGGCCCAACAGCAGCTGACCATGCTGGGGCAACAGGGAAGGATGACTCTGAGGCCTTCAGGCTGGAGCATGAGGCAGTGGGCCTGAGGGGGCTCCGAGCAGGCTGGGGGCTAGAGTGGGGGTACCGGCATCCCAGGAGACAAAACTCGGGGTCACTCCGGTGTGGCTGACATGGGCCTGGAGACCAGGCCCCTTTCTGAGCACTGAGGCCTTCTTCCCTTCTGAGCTCCACAGTGGGGGCTGACAGGGTCCCTCTCAGCTCACTGGGGCCTCGCTGGGAGACTGAGGGTAAGGAGACAGGACCCAAGGGGCCAAGGACTCAGCCATGTCTCAGACCCTCATTCCAACTGGCACAAACCAACAGACACCCCCAGGGTCTCTCCCTCATGACCCTGTAGGGATGAAGAGCATGGAGACTGAGACAGGGCTGCCCTTGAGAGCAGGGGTGCATATGGCAGGGAGTGGGGTAGAGGGTAAAGCCCTCCCCTGGCTCCAGAGAGACTGGAGAGCCTGATGGTCCCTGCAGCCTTGCCTAAATCACAAAGCCCCCCATGGATGGAAGAGGGCTCATTCCTTCCTTTGACACTGAGGCTTCCCGCTCAGTGAGCGCGGCTGCAGCCCCAGAGACTGAGGCGGGAGAGCTAAGTCCAGGCAAGAGCTGACAATGTATCACAGCTGTGAAGCCAGACTCAGGTGTGGCCAGGGTGCCCTCCACCCACTGGGGGCCTGGCCCAGCCCCAACCACTCAGGAGACGGTGCAGGTCACTCTTGGGCCCTGAAGTGTACCCCCACCTTCCCCTGGAGGGTTGCCAGAGCAGGACAGGCAGGAGAGAAAGGGGGAGGCTGAAGGCAGGGAGCAGAAAAGAGAGGGCACCTGTCCCTGGCGGGTGGTCTATTTAGGACCTAGAGGAAGCTGATGTCCCCTAGCCCCACCCCAACTGCTGGAAATGCTCTGGCTAGGGAAGGGGAGCGTTACCAGATCAACAGTGTCTGGGAGGGCTCCTGGGGCCTCAGGGACACAGGGAAGTTTCCCTGCCCAAACCAAAGCAAAGCCAAAACAAATAAAACCTATTCTAAGAGGAAGGCTTGAAATTCCACCATTAAATATTCATCCCTATAGCTTAACACTTTGTCCTTTTCAAAAGTGCAAACCTATCAGTTTCACCTATAAGTAGGTTGTCAGAGGAGGGAAGAGAGAGAATGCATAGGGCCTTGGTGGAGAAAAATGGAGGCAGCTCGGGAGAGCAGCCCCGGGTTCCCAGGATTTACTTTGTTGGCTTCATGACTTTGGCTAAGGGCCAGCTCTAAAACACCTGCAGAAGAAGGAACCTGCTGTTCCTGTGTGCTGGGGGTGAGACAGGAAAGGACAGACATCACCAAAGACACCACCATTCACATATGTACATGCCCTCTCATACATGTAAACACATGTATATTAGAAACTATATATGAAAACCTGTGCCTCTCAACCTCCAGGTCATGCATGTGACATGCGATCCAGAAAACATAAGACTCTAGGCCTGGGTGACCAATGGGAGAAGGGAAAGGGACACAGTCTCCACTGCCCACTCCCAACATTATCCAGGGTGGTTGCTGGGAGCTGCTTTCTTATCTAGGGTCAAAGCTTCCAGCCACTGGATATTCATGGAGCGTCTGCAGGAAGCTGCTGAAGAGCCCTTGTGATAGCTGAGAGGCAGAGCGATTAACCCATTAGCAGGGATTAGTTTTCCACATTAGCATCTGCAGCTGACCTCCTGCCGGCTGGCTCGTCCCTCTCTGAGTCCTCAGCCACTCCACCTGCAAAGAGCCCCGCCACTGCGCTCATTTCCTAGCCAGCCTCCTCCCTTCTTTTTTAAAAACAAGTTTAACTTTTATAAAAGTACACAGAGACATGATTTTAAAAGTCAAACAGTATTTTATGGCTGATAAAGAAAGAACATCAGTCCCCTGCCCCACCCCCTAGGCCTGCTTTCACCTGCACTGCCATTTTCTTCTGCTCATCATCTCAGTTGTACATAACACACAAATGCTGCAAACTCACAATTCTTCCGTTTCAGGTTTTACCTATTGACGACTTTTTTTTTTTTTTTTTTTTTTTTTTTTGTGACAGAGTCTCAAGCTATCACCCTGGGTAGAGTGCTCTGGCATCACAACTCACAGCAACCTCAAACTCTTGGGCTTAAGTGATTCTCTTGCCTCAGCCTCCCAAGTAGCTGGACTACAGCGCCCACCACAACACCGGGCTATTTTTTTGTTGCAGTTGTCATTGTTGTTTTAGCTGGCCTGGGCTGGGTTTGAACCTGCCAGCCTCAGGGTACGTGGCTGGCTCCTAACCACTGAGCTACGGGCGCAGCCAATTATAGAAGATTATATTTTAACTTTCCACTGGGATCTAACTGTACCGTCGCCCACTCCCCTTCTCAAATCCCGCCTCTAAACTTATCATTTGTACTGTATCATTATTATTCCAGCTGAGTCTACAGTGTATCAAGATTACACTTCCTTTAGGCTCGGTGCCTGTGGCTCAAGCAGCTAAGGCGCCAGCCATGTACACCTGAGCTGGTGGGTTCGAATCCAGCCTGGGCCCGCCAAACCACAATGACGGCTGCAACCAAAAAAAAAAAATGGCCAGGCGTTGTGGCAGGCGCCTGTAGTCCCAGCTACTTGGGAGGCAGAGGCAAGAGACTTGCTTGAGCCCAGGAATTGGAGGTCGCTGTGAGCTGTGATGCCACAGCACTCTATCCAGGGTGACAGCTTGAGACTGTGTCTCAAAAAAAAAAAGATTACACTTCCTTTAATACAAGGCTTTTGGGGTTCTAAAGTTAATTAATTTAACTTTTGGTCCTTGATGTTTGTTCCCTGAGATTTCTATGTACCTTCATCACTTGCTCCTCCAACTCTACCACAATACTTTAAACTTCCTTCCAAGGTGGCCACGAGTCTCTAGTCATCTGACCAGTCCATGGTTATGTTGGCAGCAGCCTCCCTTCCTGGAGGGCTCTCCAGGCCACACTGCGTTGCGTTCCCCGTTTCCCAGGTGCACACGTCGCTCTTTCTGTTGGTTTACATCCTCATTTTGGTAGAGATCATCCCTCTAAGAGCTTTCTGAGACAGGGTGCATGCGAATTGGATCTTTTGACACATTTGTGAATTGCTGGTAGTCGCCAAAATCCACTGTCCCTCCTCTCTCTCTCCTTGCATGGTTCTAGAATGTGGCTGCCTATCTGAGTTGTTGGTTACCTTCCTCAGCAGTTAAGAGTGGCCACAGCTAACAGGCACATGCCTGTAGTCCTAGCTACTCAGGAGGCTGAGGTGGAAGCATTACTTCAGCCCAGGAGTTCAAGGCTGCAGTGAGCTCTGATGGCACCACTGCACTCCAGCCTGAGCAACACAGTGAGATTCTGCCTGAAAAAAGAAAAGAAAAAGAAAACGGGTATATGGCACACTTCTTGGGTGAAAGGACACAACTACAACTCAGACTTTTACCTTACAAAAGAAACTATATAACTTAATTGTAGGTACCTTCATTTTAATCTGAAAAAACATATTTAAAAATTCTCTAAACAAAGAAAGTGGCAGATGGATGAGAGCTGACGATGAGATGCACGTGACAGCGCCACCTCTGGACTTGGCCTTAAGACATTGTGCCCACCTCCTGCACTCCCCTTCCTTTCTATCTGGGAAACCTGGGCATGGTGGCAAGCCGGCTGCGACCACACGGGTTGAATCCTGTCTAGTTTCCTTCTCTGGAAACAGGCCATTTCCATCTCCCAGACCCAGGCTGGGAGGGCATCTGGGTCTCGCCACTCCTCAGCTCTCAGGCATATGTGGGGTCTCCAGTTTCAGAGACTTTCTACCTTGTTTCTTGTTGGATCCCTTCATGAGCAGCCCTCCCCAAAGTGGAGGAAACTGGAGGGTGGTTGGTGCCGCTCATACACCTCGTTCCGTCTCCCAGAGCTGTCACTTGCAGTCCTCGCGCTCATTCTCTCTGTCCTTGTGGGCGCACACTCCTCTATCCTTTGCTATCATTTAGTCAGGCCCTTGGGCACAGTGTTTAGTCCACCACGCAAAATAACTGGAAACACATCTCTGATTTCTTTGGATAAATCCCAGATGACCCAGCACAGTGCTTAGTACATAGCAGGAACCACACGGATAGATGAATGAATGAATGACAAAGAGACACAATCCTCTACCCTCAAAAAGCCCCCAGCCCAGGTAGGTAGAGGCTGCAGGTTAAAGGCCAGGGGAAATAAAGGTACAAATAACTGCATCAGAACTCAGTGTGAGACGAATATCGAAGGGAGGAGGGGTACTCGGACTGGGGTCCATTTGTGCAGAGCTTCTGAGTGCCACGCTTGACCCTTGGCTGGGGTGGGCCACCTGGATGGAGGCGTGAGGAGGGCTGTGCCTTGGAGAGCCAGGTGCTCAGAGGATAAGGGTGTCATCCATGTGAGAGGTGAAGGCTGAAGCCACGTGGGAGTGGATAGGTTTTAACCTGGCCACCGGGATGAGGCAGTGGCCTGAGGAGCCCAGCAGCAGGCAAGCAGCAGTGCCAGTGAAAACCGGACAGGAAAGCAAACGGAGAGGCCCCTTCTGGGGCAGTGCAACCAGCAAGACCCTCTGGTGCCCTGCAGCAGGCTAGGGGCTAGAAACCGAGATGGTGCTACCTACAGAGCAGGGCACTCTCCCCCTACCCTCCACTGTCTACTGGCTCTCTTCCTCTCAGGCTGGTGACTCTCAGCCCCATGACTCAGTTTCTCCACCTATAAAATGGGCACGATATGGCCACATCTCTCCTTTTCTACCATGTGCACTCCTATCACCTCCAGCTTGACAACTGCAAAACCTCATTGGCCCCCGTTTCCTCCCTTGACCCCAGGGCCAGCTTCATTTTACAAAACCTGTGCAGTGGTCAGTCCCATGTACAGAAGGGTCCCACGCTTGGTCTAATGCTCTATTGTTGCCATCTTGGAATTCTTTATAATTTTGGAACAAGGGTTCCACTATTCACATTGCACTCAATCTTGCACTACAATCTTCACAAATTGTATAGATTGAACTTTATTCTCATCTACTCAAAGTAGAAGCCAAATCTATCTGTCTCTCTCCCTCTCTTTCACACACACACACACACACACATACATCTCTGACCTTCTTCCCGACCCTCCGTTCCAGCATACTGGCCTCCTGGCTCCTGCTGCAGGGCCTTTGCACCTGCTGCGCCTTTCCCTGACCAGAGAGCCCAAACCAACCCTCAAGGCACAGCAGGTGCTCAGAAGAGGGGCCCTTCTCCAGTCCCTCCAGAGCCTCACAGCACAGCACCCAGTGGGTATAGCGGGGAGCACTAACACTCTGCCTGACAGTGAGGAAACTGGGCCTGGAGCTGGAGGGTGGGCTGCACCCCATGAAGTATGGGACTCCACTGAAATTTGAGTTACATGGGTTATTCTCACAAAAAATCATACTTTGTTTATCTGAAATTCAAACGTGACTGGGCATTTTATACTCTGATTTGCTGCCTGGCCACCTGAGGTCCTCTACAGTTTGGTACAGACCCAGTGTCCACCCCTGCACTGGCCTCACTCCATCTGCTCTACCCAATGTAGTCCTGGAGCCACTGTGGCTGTCCAGTCTGGGGAAGTGAGCCGGCATCTCACATCCTAGGCCTAATTTTATTTTATTTATTTATTTATTTATTTATTAGACAGAGCCGCAAGCTGTCACCCTGGATAAAGTGCTGTGGCATCACAGCTCACAGCAACCTCCAATTCCTGGGCTCAAGCGAGTCTCCTGCCTCTGCCTCCCAAGTAGCTGAGACTACAGGTGCCCGCCACAACGCCCGGCCATTTTTTGGTTGCAGCTGTCGTTGTTTGGAGGGCCCAGGCTGGATTCGAACC
>CAUYRH010014719.1:0-44456 GCA_963574655.1 Perodicticus potto
CATTACTATGTGAGAACATTTTTGATCCGTGTTTAGTAATTTTAATGAATATGAATAGATTAAATATCTCTTTAAAAAGCAGACTCTTTTTGCCTTAAGAAAAATAAACCTATTATGTAATTCCAAATAAGTCAGCAATCAAAAAATAGGAATATGTTATATATTCCTTAATGTGCACAGCTCATTTGGATTTAAAAATAAAGCTTTCTTAAAAATAAAAGGATCAAATATCTAAAAATGAATATGGATAAATCAAGTGGGAAATCCTAAACTGGAGATAATATATATAACCAACTTTTTCAAAGAGTTTGCTATAACATGGAAGAAAAAGCAGCTGACCAAAAAAATGCAGGTAGTCTTTTCTTTCTTTTTTTTTTTTTAAGAACAGCACAATTGTGTGTACACGGAAATGATCTAGTAAAATGTGAAAATATTGCTGATAGAAGAGAACATGTGGAGAATTGCTCAGCAATATTTTGCATAGACAGGAGGACCTGCCAACAGTTTATGAATCAAGAAATAATGTTTTAATACTTGTATAATAAAATCAAGAAAATAAGCTTTATGAGAGAGAATCATAAGAATATTTTTAATAATCTATGAGCAGAGTAAGGAGGCAATGATAAATATGTAAGTATTCCAATTTATAATTGTGTATTAAGAAATACTCTAAAAATTAATACATTAAAAAAAAACTCAAAGCCTTTAAAGACCGATGTAGTTGTTAAACTTCAGAAGACCTAAAAACAAAACTTTTTGCATTTGATGCCTTTGTGAGAGAGGAAGAGGAACATTTTTATTTTGAATTTTATGCTCTTCTAAGACATTCGAAAATTATTACTATGTGGATGCACTGTCACTATATTAGGGAAAAAACATTTTTTCAAAGTAACAAATTATGATACATTTTCCCAATGAAATAGAAGGATGCAATTACATAGCATAAAAAAAAATCTATACATGTTAGCGAAGAAAGATGTTTATGTACAGGGTGGACATAAAGTTTGTGTGTAATGTAAAATAATTGTATCTTTAAAATGCACACAAACTTTATGTCCACCTTGTATACTTTATATGATTATGTGAAAATAGTGTAGTTGCAGAAAAACATGTATTACATTCTGAATACATTAGGTAGAAGATTGATTTTTAGAGGGAAAAACATCTCTTTGCTAGTTGAAATTTTTGAAAACCATCCATACAAATTACTTATAATTATCATGCTTAGCTAATAACTTTTAATAACTGATAAGAATGCTAGAAGTCAGAGGTTTCTGAGAAATACTTGAATCACAGGGTAAGGATGTATGTCATTAGGGAGAATAAAGAGCTTTCTCCTTTCGATGCTGGAATGAGGTCTTGAAGCCTCCATTAATTTATTAGTACATCAATTCGATCACTTTTATTGACATCAATTACTGACCACTGAGGTCTGAGTACTTGGCTCTCATTTAGAATTTCTAAAGAGATGAGGAAAATAGGTCAGAGCTTACCTTCGTATACAGATTCCCTTGTGGAGTGTGTGCTATAATCTTGAATCCCTGTGTATGAAGTATGAGAACAACTTCTCTCATTTAACAGGTTTATCAGATGCGTTTAAATTCTGTTAGTTATCTAAATAGTGAAACTACCCTACGTGCTCATTTGTCCTAGCATAAGATCTATGGACAATGTAATACTATGTCTCCCCATTTGGAAGATTTTAGACACATCATCTTAACGATTTGGTTTATATCATTATTTGATTTATCTAAACAAATAATTAAGTATTTATTTATTTAGCTAGTTGTATTTACATACTTGTACAGTGAGAAAGAAGGAGAGGGAATTTGGATATTAGGGCTCAAGTCAATTTTTTTTTCCCCTTCACTTCAAATGTCCCTAGGAAACACCTGACCATGTATCTAATCGTAAACAAAAGAAACTGTATGTTTGAGAATAATTGAATACTTTAAAGTTAAATAACAGAATTGTCTCCTAGGAAAAAGAGCCAGTGCAGAGGAGATGCTGCTCATGTATCGGCCACAGGCTGTCAAAGAGTATCATATTGCTTGAAATACTTCTCTTGTTTATTCTTTTCTATTTTCATGTTCAATGAATTTATGCTAATTTTTCTGTTTTAGATATTGTCAAATTGTCTCTATTTGATATGTACTAATTCCAATAGATAGAACATTAAGTATCTGTTGTTAATAATGACTTAAACATAGGTTATATTATTTCACTGTACAAATATATGGCATATATCTGTGTTTTCCAAGTGTCAGATATGTATTATACCCAACTCAACATGTATATTGGGAGCCTACTGTGTGCCAGAAACTGTTGTAGGAAATTAGAATACATCACTGAATAAAAAAAAATCTGAAAAAAAAATATGTACTGTGTTAGAAACTGAATTGAAGAGAGACATGTACACTTGCTCTTTTTCACCCCAATGTTTTTAATATTCTTAGAAAACTTACCGTATTATGAATTCATAGACAAAAATACAAATTTAGATGGAAAGGGTAACCTGCCTGCTGGTTTTGCTGAGTCCCGGGCTGTTTTGGGAATTAGCGGCCTTGCAGATGATGGATGGTAATAGCATTGTTTCACTTAATGAGGTGGCTATTGAAGCTTAAAAGGGGAAAGATGACAAAGCAAACTGAACATTTTGTCTGTAGAAGAAAAAGCTTTAGAACATTATAACAAGGAGAATTGAATTCACTACTACTTTTTGAACTTCATTAATCTTTTCCACGAAAATTTATCTCATTGTCAAGCAGCTCGATAGTCACTTTGGGAAAATGCTTTGCTTATTCAAAATGGAAATAATGCCATCATTACCCTGAGGCTTCAGTGATGTTCCACTTTCAATGAATTACCAAAGGAAAAAAAAAATCAGCAATGCTCTGCAAAGCTTGTCTGAAGGTGCCAAAATGGTCCATTTGGGACAGGCAGATTGCCCTCGTGGGCCAATATTTTTTTAATAAATTTGTATCTGAGAATAGCAACCATAGAAGAGCAAAATGATATTGCTAAGAATTTTCATGCAGAGATGTTTATCCTTGAGTACAAGAAAGAGAAGCCTTTGAAGTTGTTCCAGTGAATCTTTTCTGTAGATTGAGTTTAAGGTTTAGTAGCATCAACTTTAAGTCAAGTTAACGGCTAAACAGTATGTCACAAGGAAAAGTAAGTGTATGACAATCCATACTCTAAACAGCAGTCAAATCCTTTCTCAGTTCCAATCCCCAAGGATTTTCAGAGTGTCCCAATTAATGTCTGTTTTGGAGCAAAGAAAATAGGAAAACCACTCCTGCAAATTACCTAAGACGTCTTCCTTTAGAAAATATTAACAATCCAGTACTACTTCACCTTTTTAATGTTAAAATATGGGCTTTTATTAATAGAAAATTATTTTTCAAACAATATTTAAGCAATTAGGAAAATTTATTAAATGAATACTTTATTATCAATTATTCTTTTGAAAATCATTAGAAGACAGTTTTTATTTGTGATATGCAGCCAATTAAATCATTTTGGTGTTCTAACATAGCTCAGTTATATTGTACTTTGCCTTCACAATACCTGGATGTTTTGTCTTTTAAATGACTGCATTTTCTTTTGAATTACAGGTACTTATTTTCAACCTCATTTTCCCCCAACGGTTTCAGTGCAGTGGGTGGAACTGGCTCTTTATCTGGTCCAACCCTTTAAATGAAAGGGATCACAGAGTGAAAAACAACCTCAAATGCCAGAGGCTGCATGGGGGAGGCAGAAAGTGAAGACAAAGTCTGATTCTGGTCTAATACTTTGTCTTAAAAATATATCATGGTATTCCCAGGGGTTATTACTCTTTTAGGATTCAAAGGAGATTTGGGAAATCTGAGTTACCACTTGTATTTTATTATCTTGAATTAAGCTCATTCAAAGAATAGACCAAAATAGAAGCACTGCTCACATCTGACTGTAAATAGGAATATACAAAAGAAGTAAACAAGGGAAGTAGAGTAACATAAATGAAAAAATCAAATGCAAAAATGTTTTGTTTAAGTGTTAGCCATATTTCCCCCCCAATATTGTTTGAGATACAGTTGGTAACAAGATCAACCCAGGATTTAGCTTTTTGGGTATCCACACAAGGAGAACAAAAATTATTAATTATAGAATTTTAATTACAAAGTCATTTGAGTCCAATTTTTCTTCTGCTTTCTTCATTAATTAAAACAGAATGAAAATATAGCTAACTACATTGTTGACCCACAGATTCAGGGACTTAAGATTAGGTGAGTCTAACTGGGGAATTAGATGAAAGTAACTTGTAAAGCTTTCCTCTTCTATATCATCTTTTCCCTTACAATTTTATTTTTGACCTGTTTAAAAATATATTTGTGGTTTTCCATTTTCAGAACCAATATGGAAGCTACTATTTATGTCCTTAGGGACAAGAAAAGTATGGACATCAGTGACGTATCTTGAACCTGTGCGTGAAAGTTTTTACAGGGAAATCCAGAATGTCATGGGTGAGATCGGTGTACCTGGAGCAAAAGCTGCTAAAGCCACAAAGTGGTAAGTACACTTCAATGGTAATTGTGATTGATTGCTAGAGGCAGAAGCCCTGGCCCAAATGTGAGAAATACTTAGAGTGGGGGTAGAGGTAAGGGTGCCTCAACAATTTTCTGGATTTTACCTCTAGGAATCCAACCAAGTTCTCATGATAAAAATCCAACGAAGACCACCTCGTGGGTCTGGCAGTGGCAGTGGAACAAGAACAATGGTAAAAATAGTCTTGGGGCTTCTCTATAACACAGGACTATTTATCTGGGTGGGGGGCGGAAAGACTATCTGGGCTCTGTTTCAAAGCACTCTTCCCACTCCTATCCACTCTGGCTTCCCCTTCCTTCCTGAGGAAGGGGGAGCTGTACAGGTCATTACAAAAGTTCTGAGATGCACAAAAATCAAGAAAGGTAACATTTACACAGATGGAAATAAATGAAGCCCTCCTAGCAACAGCGATAAGCCCAGAGAGTGGGAACTTGCATGGGTAAATCAGAAGGGACGCTGCTGTGGACTGTGTCTTTGGAAGTGAAATAATGGATCATAGTACAGTCTGTCTCAAAACGTCCACAGTGACACATGGAAAAGAATTGACAATTTCAAATATGATAGGCCACAAGCAAGCATCAATACAAGGCTGAGATTTAATTAGAAGATAATAGAACATTTCCCTCCCAGACACTGTCCACCACATCGACAGAGCTATGGTGTAACAGTAGGTTGTAGACAAAAACAGCTGGCAGACACAGATTCTTTTCCAGGAGTATTAGAGGTCCAAAACCAAAGAAGTGATGATATGGGAACTTTAGAAGAAAATAAAGACTCTAGAATCTCTAGCTACTGTAAACATTATGCAATGCCCAATTCCAAGACAGGTTAATATAAACCCTCATGGCGATGGCTCATCTACCTGAATCACTGTCACCCACAGCAACGTATCTGGCTTTCAAAAGCAGTTCCAGGGCATACCAAATGGTTTTAAAGGTCTGTAGAAAACAAAATATGCATCAAAACAAGACTCAGATCCAGAGATTGACATCACCAGGGCAGCAAAGTAGGGGATACCAGCCTTCATTGCTGCAACAAACAAAACAAATATAGACAGCTATCTGTAGATCAGAATAATCCAGAGAGGTCCCCAGGGCTCATCAACTACCTGTCAATAACAAAGTGGAGCAGAAAAATGGGGAACACCCACATACAAGGGTCCTAGTAGGTTAGCATCCCTGAAACACCAGGACATGGCAGGGAGCAAGGAAAGGCAGAGGCTTAGCAGACTCAACTGCCCGGCAGGAGCCAGCTTTGTCTCCAGTGGCCACACCTCTGTCTCACCACTGAGGTAACCTGCAAACATTCCCACCATGGAACCCCAGAGAGGAGATGAGGCTGCATAACCCCCACCCAAAAGGTAACTTCCTTCCCTAAATTTGCTCCTGCCCAAACCTCAAGCCGAGGGTGCCCTGCACATGCTGACACTCGGACAGGCTTTGCAGCTCCCCTGGGTCCACCCACTGAGGCCATTACCACCGTGAGCACGTTCGCACTGGGGCCAGAGCCCAGCTCTTGCTGCACAATCCATATTGCAGGCAGTGGCTCAGCTTCCATAGACAGCAAAGCAAGGCCCATGCAGTAAGCCTTCGGAGACTGTGTTCCCATTCATGGCTGCATAGCTATTTCACAAGCACCTATACCTCACATACTGCTTTTAGTGTCAGACTGGGCTTGCCTGAGCCCTGGGCACCAGCATCATTCCTGCCCGGGATCACACACAGTGCCTCGTGTGTGCCTGTGCTTCTGGTCTCAGCACTTTGGCTGCTCCATGTATGCCAATAATTAGACATCAGTGCCAGAGCCTCTGTGAGCAGGCCATAGACCCAATGGAGCCATGAGGGGGCAGAGATTGCAAAGACCTCAGGGGCCACTGTCCCCAAAAGACTACAACAATTCATGCCACCACTGCAAATGTCCCCGGCATTGATGACTGATGGAGCTGTCACACGGATTACACAGATTCTCCCTCACTGGGGCAGAACTGCCGCACCCCACCCAGCCAGGACCCTCACAAACTCTCCTGCTCCCCCTTGTAGGGGAAATTCTTTCCATAAAGAATTTCTATAAAAAGACTACAGAGTCTACAAGAGCTGACTGCTCCACTAAATGCACACACTCAACATCCCATCAAGAGCACAAAAAAAAGAGGAGACATAACATCACGAAAAAAGAACATAGCAACCTTCCTGTAGCTGACCCCAAAGCAATCTATAAACTTCCCAATAAGGAATTCAAAATAATTGTTTTAACTTCAAGAAAACACAGAGAAATACAGTAAATCAGAAAAGTAGTAAATAATGAAACAAGAAATTTAGCAGAGATTTAAATTATTTTAAAAAAGCAAACAAATTCTGAAGAGGAGAAATATAAGAAATGAAATTATAAATGCAATAGGGAGCATTGAGAACAAATTAAGAAGAAGAAAAAGCTTGTGAACTCAAAGAAATGTAGTTTTAGAGAAGATAGAAAAAATAGAATGAAAGGGATTGAAGAAAGCTTATGAGATTTATGGTATAGCATCATAATAGGAAAGTCCCAGTCGAAGAAATACAGGAAAGAGAAGGGGTAGAAAGTATTTTCAATGAAATGATAGCAGGAAATTTCCAAATCTAGGGGATAATATAAACATTCAAGTCTGCAAGGTCAATCTAAGCAAGACTAGAGCAAAATACATTATTATCAAGCTGCCAAAATTCTAAGACTCAGAATGAATTCTGAAAGCATTAAGAGAAAAGAAAATCGCGTATCAGGAAGTTTCAATAAGCTTAGCAGGGGATTTCTCCGGAAAAGCCGTATAGCCTAGGAAAGAGTGCGATAATATATTCAAAGTGTTGAAGCAAAAAACCAAAACCCTGCCAACCAAAAATAATGTACGTGGTAGAGCAGCCCTTGAGAAATGAAGAAGAGTTCAGACCTTCTCAAGCATAGAAAAAGGGAGTTTATCACCACCAGACCTATCTTACAAGAAACTTTGAAAAGAAGTACTATCAGTTGAAAGAAAAGATTGCAAATATTAATACAAAAACATATGAAAAATAAAATTATTGGTAAAAGTAAGTTTACTGTTGAATTTAGAATATTGTAGTACAGTAATGTTTGTGTGTAAATCACATGTATCTTTAGAATGAAGGTTAAAAGGGAACATTATTAAAAATAATAATAGCTATAATAATTTGTCAAATTATATAAAATATAAAAAGATATAAATTATAAAATCAAAAACCAAAATTTTTTTAAATAAAAAGAAATAAAACAAAGGAGAGAATCAACACCAACTGACAATACAGTAAGGTTTTTTTTTTTGTTTGTTTGTTTGAAAGCTGTTGCCCTGGGTAGAGTGCTGTGCCGTCACAGCTCACAACAACCTTAAACTCTTGGGCTAAGGCGAATCTCTTGCCTCAGCCTCCCAAGTAGCTGGGACTACAGGCGCCCAACACAACTAGAGGCACCCGCCACAATGCCAGCTATTTTTTTGTTGCAGTTGTCATTATTGTTTTAGCAGGCCCAGGCTGGGTTCAATTCCGCAAGCCTCAGTGTATGTGGCTGGCACCCTACCATCTGAGCTACAGGTGCTGCCCTGATGATAAGTTTCTAAGTACAACACTAATAGTGTGAACTCTAAAAAGATGATGTTTGACATTATGAAAAAGAAAATTTCTGCTCTTTGAAAAACATTGCTAACACAATGAAGATAGAACACAAATTGGGAAAACATATTTGCAGACAAAAATCTAATGAAATACCTGTATCAAAAATATACAAAATAGTCTTAAAACTTAATAAGGCTGGGCGTTGTGGCTTACTCCTGTAATCTTAGCACTTTGGGAGGTCAAGCCTGGCAGATTGCTGCATCTCAGGAGTTTCAGAGACAAGTCTAAGCCAGAGCCAGACCCTGTCTCTAAAAATAGCCAAGCATTAGGGCAGGCACCTGTAGTCCCAGCTACTCTGGAGGCCGAGAAAAGAGGATCTGAGACAAAGAAGTTTAAGGTTGCTGTGAGCTATGATGCCATGGCACTCTACCAAGGGTGACAAAGAAAGACTCTGTCTTGAAAACAAACAACAACAACGAAAAAGACTAAACAATAAGAAAACAAACAACCCAACTGAAAATTGACAAAAGGGGTGCACAGCTACCTCACTAAAGAAAATATACAGATAGTAAATAAACATATGAAAAATATTTAAAACTGTTTGTCATTAAGGAATTGCAAATGAAACAATGAAAGATACTTCTACACGTAGATACGTTATATTTTTTAAAAACTCTACTCATGAGAATTCAGAGCAACAAAATCTCTTGTTTATCACTGTTGGGAATGCAAATTGGACGGCTTCTTTGGAGGAGAATTTGGCAGTCTTAAAAAACTACATATAGTCTTTCATACAACCTGGGACATCATACTTTTAGGTATTTACACAATTGATTAAAAAAAATTACCCATGATATAGCCACTATAATCATGATTGTCAAAAACTTGATGATTTCCTTCAATGGATTTGATAGTGGACAATAGATAAACCAGCTGTGACACATATACAGTGGATCATTAGCCCTTAATAAAAAATGAGCTATTAAGCTAAGAAAAGACATTGATTAAACAATTGATTAAAGACATTGATACTCTTCAATGTATAATGCTACGTGAAAAGGGTCACTTAGAAAAAGCTAAATACTTTGTGAATGCAATTGTTTGGAAAAGACAAATAAGACAAATACTAAGGTAATTTTAGTAATTTCCAGAATTTGTGTTGGGGTGCATTACATAGGTTAATCATAGGGACTTACAGTCTTTCAGTGTAGTGAAATTATTTTGTATAATACTATAATGGAAGATACATATGTATCAGACATTAAGCATTTGTCAAAATTCATAGAACTTTACAGTAAAAAAAGCAAATCTTAATTTATGCAATTAAAAATATTTACATATGGGTGGCGCTGGTGGCTCAGTCAGTAAGGCTCCAGCCCCATATACTGAGGGTGGTGGGTTCAAGCCCAGCCCCGGCCGAACTGCAACAAAAAAATAGCTGGGTGTTGTGGCGGGCACCTGTGGACCCAGCTACTTGGGAAGCTGAGGCAAGAGAATTGCCTAAGCCCTGGAGTTGGAGGTTGCTGTGAGCTGTGTGACGCCACGGCACTCTACTGAGGGCGATACAGTGGGACTGTCTACAAAAAAAAAAAAAATTTACATATAGGAAATTTCCCGATGGAAGGTAGAATGTAACAAATGAATCTAGATATATTGCAAATATATGAAACAAATCTGTTCATTTTTATTCACCTGAAAATATCATTTATTTTACTCTCTGTCTTGAAGACAGTTTCAATCAGTGAACTATTTTAGATTGACTGAAATTTCTCTGCATCATCTTTCAATTTTCAATACAATACAGAGAATTATATCATCAATCTAATTATATTTACTTGGTAGGTGATTTATCTTAGAATAGTGAATGTTAAGATATCTTCTTGTTCGGTTTCTGATTTTTTTAATCAGTTATTCATTATTAATTTCTATAACTATTGATTTATGCTAGACAACTTTTAACATTATATTTCAAAGGTTACCCCTTTTCTATAGTCCATATTTTCTCTTTGTGGACCTCCCCTAATTGTGTACTGATTGTTCTTTTCTCTATTTTGGTC
Organism: Perodicticus potto; assembly: GCA_963574655.1. Taxonomy (NCBI): domain Eukaryota; kingdom Metazoa; phylum Chordata; class Mammalia; order Primates; family Lorisidae; genus Perodicticus; species Perodicticus potto. The sequence goes on from CAUYRH010014719.1 coordinate 10,238, forward strand.
ACGTGGACACTCAAATTCCTTTTCGTATTTTTGATGTCTGAGTAGTTACTTAAGTTGTTTTCTAACTTATTGTTCAAACCATTCAGTAGTTTTTAAATTTTGAATTATAAACACACACACACATACCCAGAAACACACCACACGTGTGTGTGGGATTTGTCTGGCATCATGTATTCTTTTTGGTCATGCCCTATGTAAAGTCTATGGATGCTTCCAACTCTTGTTTGCTGTTTCTGGTCACTCATTCATAGAATATTGGTTTTTGTATTTTCTAGACTTTGTATGAACTCATTTTTTTTGAGTTTGCTATTTGGGAATCCTGAGGGCCTAAATTAAGGATGCATTCATTCAGAGAGGAACTTACCTGCTCTTTTAAGAGCTACTTTAGCTGTTTTCAAGCATCCCTTTCCTATCTCCCTGTGGGCAAAGGCTTGGTCTCTTTAAGATTGCACTGACATGGGGAGGCTTTCATTATCAGGCTAACCCTGCCTTTAATGTCTGACCTTGCTTTCATTGTACTGCTTCCTGGATTCTTGTCTATACGCCACCTCCTCAATTCAATGTCTGTTCTCCTTTCTCTTCCCATCCTTTCTCTCTCCTTTCCTTTCCTTATTTCCCCTTCCTTCCTTAGAATTGCATTGCCTTCCGGTGAGTATAGGAATGAACTAAAATATATACAGAGGCTGCCAAAACAACGTATTTGCATGTTAAGAAAGGAAAATACTGTATTAAATTTGTGCTACTAAATATATGCCAATGTTTGTTATCTTATATATTATACCTTGTAACTCTCGTGAATCCAGAAGTGAAATGTGATATGAGTATTATAATTTTAGTGCAGCATTTTTCTTTCCTAAAATGCATATACTTTATTTGGCACCGTCTATATTTTCTATGATCGTAAAAGAGGCCTCTTGGATAGGTAGTCCACCAATGAAATAAGAGTTTATTCTTAATGATTCTTATCATTATTCCTAAAAATCTTGTGAAGATTCACAAGACTTTTAGGAATAATGATATGATTCAATATGCACATGGGTTTGTGTTCTACATGTAATAAGTTTAAAAATGAGAAGAGAATTCAATGAAAATGTTTTTAATTGTGTTACTTCCTGTCTGCTCCAAACATAATAATGGTGAACAAAATATAATATTAAAAATCATTTTTATAATTATTAGATATGTTAGGAATTAGAATCATCTATTTTATGTGTATTTCTGTGAAGTACACATTTTATAACATATATCATAATAATATTATAAATATATTATAAATGTAATAATATAAACAAGCATATTTAATTTCTTTTAATTTTAAATCTCTGTAAGGTTGGTATTCTATAGGTAGTATTAATATTTATTATTATTCTAAATATCACAATTTAGGGAATTGGGCCAAAAGTAGTTATGTAATTTATATTTTATACTGTTAACGATGGTGGCAGAATTCAAATCTAGGTTTCATGGTTTTACAATTCATTTCATTTACAATAAAAAGTAAGTGTTTTGTGCAGTGGGAACAGAAAGGAAGGGAACAAAGTGGCAAGCAGGACTGTTATGAATAAACAACTGGGTTGCACTGTTGGAGCAAAAAATGATAATCAAGATTTGAATCCCGAAGGGCATTGAAAGCTTCAAGTAATTCATGTAAAACAGTAGTCTAAAGTCAAGGTTACTGGTTGAATCCTAGAGCTGGGTGAACCTCTGACCCTACAGAAACCCCTGCATATTTTAATAAGAAAGCATCTACTACATAGAATTTAAAAGCAGAGGTATGGCGTGGCGCACAAGATAAAGGAGAAACTAATACATTGCAGAGAGATGCATGCTCAATCTGGGCGTAAACTACATGCTGTCCATGGAAAAGGAATTCCTTTTCTAGAATTCTTAACAAACTTCAGAAGAGGTAGATAAAGTTTCTCTGTTACAATAATGATCTCACTGGGGAGAAGGTCTCCAGAACAGAGAATTTCGTATTGGTTTATTTTTTAAACAAGGTTCCTAAAACATGCTTCCTTTCTAGTAATTGTAATGGGCCAAAGATAATCATGTTTGTCTTTCTTTAAAAATCATGGTTTAAGTCTCATGCTTATAAAAAGCACTAGGTCAAAGAAGCCAGGAGGGAGTAGTACTACACACTCAACTAGTTTATGAACCAAATAAATCACTTGCTTTTATAGGGAATAAAAAGTAATATCCTTTTCTCACCTATTGCAAGGTTCATGGCTGACATCCCAATAAAAAAGACAGATTAACAAGAAGAAAACATAACAAATTTATTTATCCAAAGTTTTATGGGAGACAGGAGCCTTTAGAAACGAGGACCCAAACAACCTAGGGAAAACTGTGTGTTTTGTACTAAGTTTGACAAAAGAGAAGGATAGTTGAGAAGAAACAAGATCGGACAAAAAGGGGTACGGATTAATAATGGGAACAAAGTGGGGCAGGGGCAACTTAGGAAGGCCTGTGTGTTCAGAGTCTTTTCTTTATCTCTTTAAGGCAAAATATTTAGAACACAATTTATTTCTCCCATATATATGATATTTTCATTTATTATTAACATAAATAGCTATTTATATTACCAACATTCACAAATATTTTCCTACCCAGGCTCCACTGGGCATGGGGCAGCACACCTGTCAGATGAGGGAGGGTCTTCTGATTTACTTTCAAGTGAGGTAAGTCAGAGAATTCCTTTATGAACAGCTCTCGCACAGATAATTGGGAGGTCAGAGAGTGACCTCAAGGTGCCTTATTTGGGGGCAGCAAGTTCTAAATCTGTATAACTTTGTATAACTAATCTTCACAATATCATCCTAGGTAAAATACTAAAAAATTGGATGTTAAGGATTTTACGTGTAGATAGTATATAAAAGAATGAAGACCATCTTTGCATTTAAGGTGATCATAAGAATATCCCAGCAGAAAATAGAAGTCAAAATATTTTGTTGCTTAAAAACCAATATTGAACACAAGGAAGTCTTGATATGTTTAGTCCCAGAGAGAAATAAACAATTGAGATACATTAGAATTATCCATTCTTAGAATATCTAGATATACTAGAATTAACAAGCAGGCATGTGCCTGGCTTGTTATATATCAATCAGAGGAGCACCCTTCTCAGGAAAGTTGGAATTCTCAGTAAAAGAAGAAACCAGTGGAAATTTTAATGGAAATATGGCTTGGCAGGACATGAAAGAGTGCCAGATGTAAAAACAATCCACTCATACAGGGAAGAGTAGAAAGAAACTGTAAGATACTGTAAGATCTTCTAAAGCTGAATCCATATATGAACAGACAATATCTGAACATTGCCGCTCAATAAACTCTGACTTCAAATACTCGCAAGGTCAAAAAGCAGTCGGGAGAACAGAATTTTATAAGTTGGTCTAATTACAGGTTACCTTAATCTAGTTGTAGCTCTGGGGTATCATTTCTTCACTACAACTCTAGGAAGAAGTTGAATGATTAGTCCTTCTTTCTAATAACCTTCTCTTCCTGATCTCAGGGAGATTAACAGAACAAAACAAAAATAAGTAGGATTGATTATTATTTTATAACCAATACCTGGAAAAGCTGATAATAGAAATAAACTTATAAATGTAACTTACTATGATCTTACCAGCATTAGCAAAACTTTAAACACATCTTTTATAAATATGTATAATAACTCACAGGAAAAAATTATGGATGAAGATATGGGATGCTCGGGAGCAGAAGAGACATTCTAAATAATAAATAGATGGCAGATCAGAAATTGAAAATTAATTAAATGGCTTTAACAACATATCTCACACAACAAGAGAGAGATCAGTTGGACAAAATATAAATGAGTTCACAGGAGAAAGGGTAGAGATGATGAAGTGGAAACTATTGAAAATATTAACTATATTTTTAAATATGATGAGAAACATTAATCAATATAAGAAGTTCAATGTATCTAACATAAAATAAATACAAAAATACACGGTCACATGATTCTCAAAATCTATTAATCAAAAGCAAAGATAAACACAGAGAAATAAAAAGTTTGACATACAGGGAAATAATGATGATTATGACTAAATTTTCAGTAGACACAAAATAAAACAATATAAAATGTAATTTAAAGCTTTACATTGCCAAATGAAGGAAAAAAGAGATGAAAGAAAACTAACTAAAATTGTCTATATTCAGTGTAAAATCCTTTTAGAATATGTTCTACTTATGAAAACTCTCATTAAAGCAGTAACTTAGGAAATGGAGAGCCATGCAATGGAGGGAAATATTTGTAAATATTGATGATATTAATAGCTATCATGTCAGTAATAAATGAAAATATCATATATATGAGAGAAATAAATTGTGTTTTAAATATATAAACAACTCTGTTATGATACAACCATATCTACCACAAGAGCCAAAAAAATGCATCCTTGGGTACTTACCAAACTAAAATGAAAACATATGTTGACTTAAAAGACTTGCATAAGAACTTCGTGGAACTACAATTCTTAACAAACTGAACTATATGCTGAACAGCCTATCAAAATGGCCCTGGGTAAATCAGCTGTGGTTCATGTGTAAAACGGAGTCTCTCCCAGCAGTAAAAATTGATGAACAAGAGTTATAAGAAGTGACATAGATAAATTTCTATAATGTCTTCTTGATTGATTCCACTTATATGAAAATCTAAAATACATGGCTAATCTATTAGGAAATAATTTAGAACTGTGGGGTAGTGAAGACTGACTGAAAAGTGGAACAAAGATCAAGGTAATCTTCTGAGGCAATGGAAAGTATCTATATCTGGTTTATGGTGGTGGTTACATGTTCATTATCATTTTTCTGAATACACTGAAGTATAACTCTTAAAACGTATGGATTTTAATATATAAAAATAATCTTAGTATAAAAATAAATGATAAGGAAAACAAAGGCAATTATAACATATTTATGCCTATTACAATACATGCAGAATAACTACATCATGAGCAGATTAAGCACAGCAGTGTTCAAAATGAACAAATCATAACCAAAAGCGTGATAATGGGAATGGCAGAATAGTTCAACATTAGAAAAATAGTTAATAAACTTAAAATGTTATAAAATTCTGTATCATTATTAAATACAGATAATTTGTATATGCAGGCATTTTAATATACTTAATCATAATTTGTAATTCCTTTAGCATACTAAAAACATAGGTCAATTTTATTAGTTTGGACAAGGATATCCATCAAAAATCTCTAGCAAAAATCATAATATTTTAACTTAATTTGATAATTGACACATGATATCTACTAACATTTTACTAGAAGGTCTTGCAAATATAACAGAGAATAAGTGCAATAATAGTTGAAAAGTTAAGAATCATTTTGATTTCTTAATGTGTGATTGATTTCACAGAACATGTCTGTGAATGTATAAACAAATTTAAGTAAAAAATCAAGAAGTGTGCTAGTTACAAGTTTCATGTGTAAAATACTACACAGTCCTAATGTGAAATTAGAATAAGATAGAATTACAACCCCCTCAATCATACATAGTTTCATCCACATTATTAGAAAATTAATGAGAGAGAAACAGAGAGAGGCAAGATTGTATGAAGAAGGTAAGAGGTGATAACTGCAGCCATGCGTCGCCTAAGACAGGGATATCTCCTAAGAGATGTGTTATCAGGCAATTTGGTCGTCATGCAAACATCATAAAATGTACTTGCACAAACCTGGACAGTATAGCCTACTCTACCTGGGTTATGTGGTATAATCTTTGCTTTTGGGCTATAAATCTATACAACATGATCCTGCACGTTAGACAACTGTAACACAATGTATGTATTTGTGTAATTGACCTATCTAAACATAGAAAAGATGGTACAGAAGATTAAACGAATGCCACACTAGTATACGTCACTTAGCCTAAAGGGATCTTGTAGGACTTGGAGCTCTTCTGGATGACTCAACAGGGGACAGGTGAGTGAGCCTATAGGAAATAAAAGGAAGATGTAAATAGATGAGAATTATGCCACATTCAGAAATAGGAACATCCATTATCAAAATAATTAACATGTTCTGAAATTAGTCTAATTCATATTCTCTAATTCAAATTTCCAAAAGAATTTTTCCTGAGGTTTATTTACATGGCAGATAAGCTTATAATTGCCAATGTTATTCTGGAACAAAAAAAAAAAAATTGAAAGGGGCACCCGTTAGTCCTCAAAGCAAAATTCATCAAAAAGCTGTCATAAATTAAATCATTGTGATATTGGTTCATAGGAAAACAAAATCTCCTACTAATAAAGTAGGAGGACCAGAAAATTACTCTCACAAGAAAATTTATATGCAAAGGCCCGTGAAGAAAATCTGAACTCCCTAATAAATTGTTCTGCCCTCATTATTTTGCATAAGAAATAAAATTGATTTTGATTTCACACAAAGCACAGAAAGCATTTTCAGTTGGCATATAATTCTAAATTTCAAAACCCAAACTTTAACATTTTTGGAGAGCATCATATAAAATAGCTATGACCTAAACACAGATAATGTTATTGAAAAATGAGAAACAAAACACACAAACTCCTTTGTAAAAAGATTGATAAATGTAGATATGTTAAAATTATTTTAAAAAATCACAATAAAAAATCAGGAACCAAGTGCTATTCTTTTGAAAGATACTTTGTAACACATAAGCAATTATAACCACCATGTGACTATCTCACACAAACAAATAGGAAAAAACATCTGACTCACTAGTAAAAACCAGGAAGCAAATGAGTCATCAATTCAGCAGAAGAGGGAAAACAAAATGTCAATATACCTATGAAAAGATGCACACAGTCTTCTGGTAATCAGTGAAATACAAAAGTAAATCTCAATTTAAAATAATTTTCAAAAATTTGAATAGGTAACAATAGCAAGTATAGCTTAGGTATTAAATAATTGGAACCTTCACATGCTGGCAGAGAAAGTGAATTCGGTACAGTCACTTCTGAATGTGTTCTTAACATAAAAATGTAGTAATTTACCCTAAAATTTCACACTTTAAAAAACAGGAATTTAGACACATGTCTATTTCTTGTATTACTTATAAAATCATGGAAGACAAAAAGAGTATCCGAACATTCTTCTCTCCTGTATTTTGCCCAGCACTGTGCCTTATAGCAATGTCCTTACTGGCTTACTGAACTATGTCGGATGTGGAGGTATTTTGGTGCCATCACACTTTTACTGGTGTTGAAAATTTATTTTTGCCTTATAGAAAAAAAGAAACATGCAAAAACGAATTTAACAGTTTCTACATGTGCCAAGATACAGTTGTACGTTTATTCAAATAATTTTGTAGAGGAGGAGTATTTTGATGCATTAATTGAGACTGATACTCCACAAGCTTTTTGTGCCTGTATCTCTTCCTCCACGTGTTGGGCAGAACTGTTGGCTTCCTATACTCAGTTTTAAGAGGTAGGACAGATTTACTCGAAGTTGAGTAACTGTAGCATAGTAAATGAGTACATAAATATAACTTTGAAATAATAGTCTCAGATGTGAGTCATTTATCTCTATGGAGAGGATAAAAAAGTGTAAAATCTAAATTCCAGCTGCAAATGTTGCCTGATATTGTTTAATGAAACAGAACCTATAGATTTTTTAAATTAACAAATACAGGAGGTAATAACACAAATTAACAAAAGAGCTAGTCTCTGACCCCTGAAAGAATATCGATCACCAGTTGGGGAAGAGAGAAAAGGGAAGTACCAGGAGACCAGAAGTAGGAAGCGTAAATAAGATGTGGCCCAGGTACAGGTAAAGATATTTGACCCAATGATGCCGTGTTTTTCAACTTTTTTTTTTATCTCACAGCACAGTTGAACTTATAGTTAAATTTCTAAGCATGCTTAAATGATGTTGATCAAAGAAAAAAGAGTAAAAAGAGAATATACTTAATATACTTACTGTGCTTGAATCTTCTTTTAAAAATAATTTAATGATATTTAAAATTTTTGTAGCAATTTTTGTACCTCCTCTCCTGGCCACAGCACACCATTTAAAAATCACTGCAGTGATGGCACATAAGCCTGATGATTTTGGGCATTTGGGGAAAGTGTAGAGAACTACTTCCTCTTTTGACAGACATTATAAAATAGGAAACATCCTTATTTTGTCTCAAGTTTTGAATTATTGATATTATTTTTGCAATCAATTGCTACCCAGATCCTGTGCATGACTGATAACCGCACTCCCGCCCCATTCTCCCTTCCAAGAAAGCATTTTCAAGAATGCAAAAAGCAGGGAAGGCTGCAAAAGGGATGGAAAATTCTTCGGAAAACACAAATTCCCAAACTAGTTTTAAAAACTAACCGTGACACGCTTGGCATCTACACTTTTAAATGCATAAAGCTATATTTCTTAGAAATACACTAAATGTTGTAGACAGTCTCACAACATAGTGGCTAAATAAGCTTTTGATATTAATTTGCTAAATTTATTGTTTGGTGAATTTGGTATTCAAGGAATGAGCATCTAGTGAAAAAAATTAGACTGAGAAATCTTTCAGATAATTGTTATTGGATAATTTAGTTTCAGCACATTACCCTGATCTTAATTAATGGCAGGCGAGTGTGATGAAGTTTTGACATTAATGTGGACCATCTTAGTGGTGTGAAAATCAATCTCATTCTTGTTTCAATGTAAATTTCTCTTATATTTATCCAAGTTGAAGTATCTTCATATACTCATGGGCAGTTGATATTTTCTTGGTTCTTGGAATGATGATTAATTTTCAAGTGAAATATAAGTAGACATTTGGGGCATTAGCAACAAGATGCAAGATGTTATTGAAACATTTTGTTTTAACTTGTCTGTTTTGACAGCACAAGGATGGGGGATTAGATGATCTTATTAGAAATGGGGTCAAAATGCATGTTCCTCATTGGTCATGAATAGGAGTGGGAGTTCAAGCCTCCTCAGTGGGGCTCCTCCGATATCCTGGGATAGGATGAATTGTCACAGCGGGTAGAGGATGACAGGTCTAACTTCCCACTGGACTTGCTCTGCCAACTTACTCCAGTGTGGGGAACTGGAGGTGCCTCCTTGCTGCCGGATAAGAGTAGAAGGGCGATCTCCCCAAGTGGTCTCCACTGGACCATGAATCCCTCGCTCAACCTCTTTGAAACTACCCCAGAGAGATTATTGGTGCATCTTATGGATGGCAATTGGGCACACTTGTTTTCTGTGGTATTTGACTAGAGTGGTTACTTTCTGAAGGTTTTCTGTCTTGCTATCTTGTTCCTTTTGACTAGAGAGAGAGCGCTTGTTTTGCAGAGCATTTTTACTCCTGTTTGTGAGCAAACCCTTCCTGTGGGAGTTTCTTGTTGGCTCCAGCAGGGTAACTCTGAGATGTACGAGGCATAATGAACGCCCAGGGGACTCACTATCTTGTAGAGTTCCTTAGATTCGGAGCTCTCCAGCTGATCTGCCTTCTTCTATCCTTTCCGAGTCTTACATTTGTATTATGCATAACTTCTTTGGTTTTTAGTTGCACTTTGGAGGAGAAATAGAGAAAATCTTCCCTATTATGTCTATTTCAACTTCCTAGTAACAGAAGTCTTGTGACCTCACAATTTAACATGCATTCTGAAAGTTATGTTTTTGTAATACACTCTACGTTTTTCCATTTTTCTATCTTCTTCATTAAATTAAGAATTTAGCCAAATTTAACTTCTTTATGAAATCATCCTTTTGTATCACCTTTGTTACAATTGTACTATTACTAAAGTACAACATTCATACACAGAAGTACACACATTGGATGTCCAAATCAATCTTAGCAAAGTGAATCCACTAATCATTAAATCAAGAGACAGAAGTTTAATAACATACAGGAAAGCCCTTCATGAATCTTTCCAGTAACTACTTCTGTTTCCAAAGTTACACTATCCTAAATTGGAACATGGTATGTGTTTTGCATTTTATTAAATTTTATATGAATGTAATCATTTCCTGGCTTTTCTCCCTCCAGGGCCACAGGGTGAAATTTCCTGCAAAGCTCCAGAGGTGGGGGGTGGGACGCAGTCCGTGTCTTCCAAGCTGTGCTTGACATGTTGCTTTTGGGGTCTCCTTGACCTCGCTGAGCTCCTTCCTGTCCGCACCGTATCCTCGGCAGCCAGGCCCTTCTCCTCAGGACCGGCCTCTCCAGAGCTGGGAAGTGAATTGCCTTGTTCTGCACCTTGTTCTGGAGGCACCTGCAGCCCGGGCGGCCCTGTTCCTTCAGTCCCACACACCTTCTTAGGTGGCCAGCCTTCTGGGTGAGGTCCCGCTTCAGGGCACATCCACCTTCCCCATCTACACAGTGTCTGGGCTCCACTTCCCTGTTCTGGAAGTTGAGGGTGTTGGAATAGAGGTGCCGGGTTGCCCGGTTCCTCTTCCTGACCTGCACGGAGGCCCACTTGATACTGAAGTTCTCCAGCGTAACTCTTCTCAGCCAGGCCGAGGCGCCGTCGGGGAACGCCCTGCAGCCGGGAGTTGGTAAGCCGGTGGGGAATTGCATCTGGGTCCTCTTCCATTTTGGCCGGGACGCACCCCACGATCTTCCCATCTCATCCTCGGGAACGTAGGCGATCTGGGGCCAGGAGAGGCGGTGGAGGAAGCACCATTGCCTCCGGGGGTTCCCAGGCGGGCAGAGCGGTCGCCCTGCGGCAGGTGGCAGGTTCATCAGGACCTCGGCTGCAGCGCAGCCGCCGGGGAGTGCGGTCAGGCGGTCAGGCCTGGTGGGTGACGCCTGGCGTTTTTGTTGTTTTGCTCAAAATCAAGTTTGTGAGGGTTAGTCGTGATACTGGGTATAGTTTTAAGACAGTAATTTTCGTTGTTGTTTATTGTCCCACTAACATGAATACCTCGCAATATTTTAATCATTCCGCTGTTGTTGGGCATTTGGGTGGTTTTCAATTTGGACCTATGAAAATATTGTTATCAACCATTTTATAGATGTTGTCACCCATTTCTATTTGGTACATGTTAGGGGTAGAATTACTGGGACACAGGTTATACAGACGTTTCACCTTAGTCGATACTACCTAACAATTTCCCCACGTGATTGCACCTATTTACGTTTGTCCCACTGTTGTATGAGCGTTCAAATTGCTCCGTAACCTGGAAAAACTTACCACTGCCTTTCTTTGTTGTTGTAATTATTCTGGTGGATGTGCAGCGACCTTGCACCTAAGAGCCAGAGGAGCAGAGATGCAGTGGCTTCTGTTCCTAGGTTCCTGCAACTGATGCTGTTCTGAGTTCCCAGAGACAGAACACCCTGGTCCACACAAGGCTCAGCTTTTCCACGGCTGCTTCTGCATTACCCTTGCAGAACTGAAGCCACCAAAACCACCTGAGAATCCGCATGGAAACTGCCTCAGCTACACCTGGGCAGGAAAAGAACCCCAGATGCCAAGAGGCCCAGCCCTGCAGACCTGCTCCGATGGCTCTCTCACTCTATCTGGCCCCGCAGCCCCACCAACAAGCTCCCACCTGCCACCCAGTGGAAACCACACCTGTGGTGCAACATTCTTACAGGATCTGCTAGTTGCCAGCTGCCATTGCACCTGGACCTGGGTAGAGTAAATGCCTGTAACCTTGATAACTATAGCCAGTGCTGAGATAGCCTGGCCCAGCGACCACTACCGTTTTAACTGGGAGTCCTGGGCAATGCCAGGCTCCTTAGAGAGGGAGTTGGCGCGAAGATGGTGCATCAGCAACTCGGACTGTGCCAATCACATGGGAATGTGGCAATGCAGAACATCGGCCTTATAGGTGCTCTGGGCACCTGCCTTTCTCCATGTCAGTCTTCCCGAGCAGGCCACAAAAGAGGTAGTGAGGGAGCTCTCCTTTTTCTCACTTAAGGTAAGGAGGGGAGTTCTCAGCAAAGGAGAACGGGTGTACTAGAAAATCATCTGTCCCAAGCTGAGAAAAGTGGTTGCAGATGAGAGGAAATCAGCAAAGAACTCTGACAGGATGTTCTAGCTGGCTAGAATAGTCCCAACAGATCAAAACGGATCTATGGCAAAGGACCCCAGCCAAAGGAGACTGATGAAATGTCAGAAATAGATTCGACATGTAGATAGCAAATAAAATGCATGGGATTGAAGAGAACTCTGAAAATCAACACAAACAATAAAATGCAGAAGTACAGTGAATGAGTTAAATTTTAGGGATAATAGTCTATGACCTTTTCTAAAACTTCTAAAAATCTAAATACATTTCATATTTCTTAACTTTATCTGATACACCTGCTCACAAACCAAAAATAATTAATGTAACAGTCTCTTAATCTTTCTAATATTTATACACATAAATTGATAAAGAGGAATTATGAATACTATTTTTTGAGTCTTTTGTACCATACACATGATCCAGAGACACATTTTTAATTGATCAGTTGACTTACTTATACTTAATTATATTTATGTATTTTTTTATGGTTTTATTAATTTCTATTGCTATCATAATAAATTTTTATGGATTTAGAAACTTATGATAAATTTAATACCATAGGTTCTAGATCAGATCAACTGGTTTTTTGTTCTGAGTCTCACTAGGCCGTAGTGCTGTCCAGCTTGGCCGTTCTTAGGAGATTCTCAGAAGAATCGCTTTCCAAACTCACTCACATTGTTAGTAGAGGGTTGTTCTCTGAGGCGTAGCATGGAGATTCTTATTCCCCTACTGGCTATCAGTTGAGAACTATATTTAGTTCCTTGAGGCTTATTTTTGGACATTAAGTCTGAGTCCTTGCATCTCAGAGTACCAATAGTATATTAGATCCTTGTTAAATTTGGAAGTTTCTGACTTCTGCTGCTTCATCTCTCTTTTGCTTTCAGTTGGAGAAAGTTTTCTGCATTCAAGGCCTTGTGTCCACTTGGATAATCCAGATGCTCTTCCTGTCTTAAGATCTGTAACCTTAAGTGTACCTGTAGCTGCAAATTCCCTTTGCCAGGCACCATAACATTGAGAGGTTCCAAAGGCATGTTTGGGAGACCATTCCGCCTACTCTATTATTAATTTAACTTCAGGCTACTCATTTAGACAAATTGTAGAGGAATGGACACCATGCTTGCAAAGGACAGTTACTGATTCTTACCACATTAAAAGGAAACGCTGAGAACAGGACAGTCTCCTGCCAAGCCTAGCGACGTTTCCTGACTTGGGGGCAATGCCCCAAGTAACTCAGTGTTCCAGAATGAGATAAGGTCGGTCACTCACTAGTAAGTATGTGTTAAACATTGATGCTTAGTAGTTCTTCATGAGGGTTGTGGGGAAAGAACACGCGAGGAGAGCACGTGGCAATCCTTATGCAGGCAGCCCTCATGTGTAATTACCTGAACTCTCCACACCTGTTGTGTATAACTTTAATAAATAGCAATTGCGGAGGGGGCTTGGGGCTACCCTGCAACTAAGGTTAGCCCACCTCCCGCAAGCTTGTACTTCTGATCTGTGTCACACTTGGTTCCTTCCTGCGGCGACCGAGACCAAGACAAAGGGGTCCTGACGTTAATAGCGTCCCAATTCCGTTGTTGAATTCCTTAACTACTGTCCACTAAATTATATGCTGCCTCCAATCTACAATTATATAATTGCATAAAGAAACTTGAAAAGACAAATATTTTTCCACAATTCAATAAATTTAGTTGGCTTAGCTCCCCTTTACATGTGTTTTTCTGTTTTTAATTTTTTGATTTCATGTTACTATAAGGATACAAACAACCAAATGACCATATTTGAATTTGTTAGGTAGAGCCCCTCTTGTTCCGAGGCTATGTTCCACATCCAAAAGTTGTGCTGTGCTACCCTTTACATTTCTAAGCAGTGTATTTGAAAATGTAGCTTCAATGATTATGTAGCTAATTCATTCCTTCATATGTGAAAAATAAGTTTTTTCCATGATTTCAGATGCTCACATAATATTATTATCAAAATCTTTTTTTCACTTACCATGTTTCATTTTACACCTAATCACCTCAAATAACACTTTATATTTGTATAGTGCTATATAGTTCACAGGTGTTTAAAATATACAACCTAATTCAATCCTTGTGATGTAAATAATTGTGACATTTTCACATAAGACATATTAGAGATTTAGAGAACTTAACTTTTACCTAAATCACATGGCTTTGAAGGAATATAGCTGAGGTTTAAAGCCATGTTTGATTACGCCAAATTCATTTTTGTATTTGTATTAATTCATAATTCCCATGAATACATTACACCTGTCTGCTTTGGCACAGCTAGAGGGAAGATACTTGCAAGTCAGAATGAGGGCTCACACTAGAACCCCACATAATGGCATGTTGATCTGGGATGTATAGAATCCAGAATTATGAGATTTAATGTCTACTGTTTAAGCCACCCCATCTGTTTTGGCAGTGTGAACAAACTAATAGTTTCTTTCTTTGGGTATTATTACTGAAGTTTTTATAAATTTTATTAATACTTTTAGATAACAAACTTCAGCATTACTTTTTCCATATTGTCTCTAAATTGTTCATTTTCTATTTTTTTTTGAATACTGCTTTCATTCCTATTTTATTTCCTTCAACCTACCTTGTGGTTATTTTCTCTTTTTTCTAGCTTCTTATGGTGAACATTCAGACTTTCAGATTTTTGATAATTTTGGTTAGCCTTGTTTATTTTTAAGTAGGTGATATTTCCCTCATGTCTGGGATTTTCACATGTGTAGGGAATTTGACTTGACTTACGGGTTTCAAATTTAATTTTTATAGTATTGAGTTGACTTGCAAGATAAAGTCTTTTGAAATTTATTTTGACTTAATTTATGCCCCTATCTATTATACCTTAATTCTGACTTAATTATATACCTTGAATTTGTAGGAAACAGTCAATCTTGGTGAACATCCCAAGTATGCTTTAAAAATAACATGTATTCAATAGGTGTTATGATACAGCTTACTTTGGAGTCTTCCATGTCTGATATCAAAGTAGCCATGCCAGTTCTTTGGTGTTTGTTGGGTTTTAGGCATTTCTTCTTCCACTCAATTATTTTCAACAAGTCTGTGTACTTTTACATAAAGTTCATATCATGTATATATTATACAGTTTGCTAAAATTCACGTGAGAGATTGTGTTTTTGGATGTTCAATATATTTATATCTAATTTTTGAATCTGTTAGATTTAACTCTACCATCAAACAATAATTTTTCAATTTCCCATTTTCTTTTTGTCCTTTCTTTCCTGCCTTCTTTTGTGTGTTTTGTATCATTTTGTTTCCTTTACCGTCTCCCTAGCTACACCTTGTTTTCTGCTATTTTTAGTTGCTCCAGAGCTAACAATATGCCTCTTTATCTTTTAGGTGTCTATTTTTTGATCAGCTCTTTAAACTTTACACTTCACACTTGACATGTCAGCCTTTTCCCTTCTCAGATTACATTGTTTCCCACTTCCAGTTTCCATATTCTGCTTCCCACTTTCTACTTTACAAATGTAATTAGTTTTAACTCTGTATTTTCAGGCCCCAGATCCTTTGTGTAACTGTTACATTGTTTTAAGTTTCATACTATTACATATAAATATATTTGCTTTAAGTAGCTGATTTTGTTTTAAGAAAGTTTCTAAAGAAATATGCTGTGTTGTAATTTCCCATTTATTAGTTTGGATGTTCCTCATTCCTTCCCATAGGAAAGATTTTCCATTTGGTGCCATTTACCTTCAATCTGAAGAACATCTTTTGGGATTTATCTTATTTCATTATATGAGCTTGCAGTGAACAATCTCAGCTTATGTTACTGAATCTTTGTTCACTCTTTCACTTTTATAAGATGTTTAACCTTGATTTGTAAGATTTTGATTATATATTTTCTTTTTTATTTTAGCTGTCAAATATTTCATTCCATTGCCTTCTCATGGGAACTCAGTTGTCATTGTTATACTTGTTTTCTGGCAGACAATGTTCCTTTAGACTCTAATTGCTTTAAATTTTTTTCTTCAAATTTGGTGCCCAACTATATGACTCCAGTGGACTTGGCTTTGGTTCTTTTAAAATACTTATTCTACTTGGCTATGTAAATCAGTGAGATTCATCAAATTTTGAAAGTTATGGGCTACTATCTCTTGAAAATATTTTCTAGCTTTGTTATTATTCTGGCTTTCCAATTACATGTAGGATAGACAATTTAATATTGTCCTATAGGTTATTAAAGCACGGTTAATAGTCTTCAGTTTTCTTCTCTCTGTACTGTCGAGGTCCCACCACAGGGGCAGGGTACCCTAAGAGCTGTGGAACTGGCACAACCAACTGAAGAAATATGAAGTTAGGAATGATGATAAAATACGAGACAGGAGACACAGAATAGAATTTTGTAAGGTGGGAGCTCAGGTGACCACTGCCTGTTCTGGGGCTCCGTGAGTGGCCCTGTCTTTGCTCCACTCAGCTTTTATTGAAACTCTTTGCCCAGGGATTGAGCTGAAGGAGGGAACAAAGACACTAGTTTCTTTGAGTGAACTATCAGCTCCTGTTGTTTTTATTATTAACTTTAAGGATTTGAGCAGTTTTGAAGGATCTGAAACTTGAGCCTATGTGGGGGCAGCCTTCTGTCTGAAGTCATCCGCACAGATTCCCAGGGAGGTGTTAAGCTCCACTAGTTCACTGTGGAGTAAAACACCATTGGTGTTAATTTCCTGTGAGGAACCAGTGGGAGAGAGGCATTTTTGTGTCATCACCACCACAGAGGACTTTCCTCTGCCATAGGAATGCTAAGCTTTCCTGCCCATATCTCAGGGCTCCAGCTATTTCCTTGGTCTCTGCCTCAGCCAAATGTAAATCTCCACAGTGGGTATCTGCTTTGTCTGTTTCATGGGCAGGAAATGACCTAGAAGATGTATCTATTTTTGTCATCTCTTTTATGACCATTTCCTTCTTTAGAGTGTTTACAGGCTCAGTAGGGTATTGGTATAAGTTGTATCTCCAATAGGCCAGAATATCAGGAAAGGCTGGAAATTTATTCAGATAAGAAATTTAGCAATGGCTGGCTTAAAGTTAAACTAGCTGATTTTTCTCAGTTCTGACTCCTTGAGCAGACTTTTTAATTTTCCCTTTTTCTGGGGGTGACCTCCCCTGCAAGAATGGGGTCTTCGGTCCCTATTTTGCCTGCCTTGTAATTTACCTTTGATAATTGATATGTTCCCTATTTCTTTGATTTTTCTATTGCCATTTCACTCAGTTGTTAAGCCCATTTGAGGAATTTCTTATTATAAATATTGTATATTTTAGTTACATATATTCCTATTTATTCTTTCTTATTATTTCTTGTAATTATAACTCCTTTGCAGAAATTTTATCTTTTCACTTATTAAGAATACGTTTTTGTTTATTTTGACATGTTTATTATTTCAATGTCTGTTGCTTATTTTTAATTTTCTTGATTATGAATAATAATTTTATGTTTTTTCAAATTTCTATTAAGTTTTGATGTGACATTGGACATTTTGAGTAATATATTTGAGTTTTGTGGTTTTCCCCTGAACCATTTTAACTTTGAGTATAGCAAGCAGTCCAAACACTGAATTGTCAGTGTAAACTTGTGAAGGTTTGTTCTTTTTATATGTTTCCCAAGCTCCCCTGCCTTTTTAGGACTCAATTCCTTTGTGAATTTTGTTGGAGTTTGGTTTTAGGCCTTGTTAGGGTAAGCCTGGGATATGTATTTATACATCCTCAGCTCAGTGGGATAATTATGCTCTCCTTGGCTTTCATTTCTCTGTGTCACAATCTGGAAATTGTCTCTGGTCATGAAGTTTTGATCATGAGACTCACCTCATTAGTATCTATTCTTCCTGGCACCACTTTCTCATACTACCAGTTGTCCATTTTCAGAAGAATCTCATGTCACAGTCTTTGGGTAATGTTATGATTGTTTCTGGTAGATACACTCATTTTCCCTTCCTAGTGAAAGCAGAATTATGTTCATATTTTTATACCTTTCTTTTTTCGACTCAGGATATAAATTACTACTATTTTCAGCAATTATGATTCGTGCCAATGGTATACTGACATAGCTAAATAGTAAGTGAACCAACTACGATTATATTAACAATTGCTGTTGTTATCAGTTCTATGCTATGACACATGGGAAATCACAGTGCGAAAGGAAATATTGTTTAGCATCCTGGTAAAGATTATGTTTTTCTAAGTTAAGGGACTGAAAATAGCCTACTGGCTTCTTAAAACTATCCCAAAACTTAGAGCATAGAAAGAAAATTGGATTAAAGGCAATTAACAGGTGGTACTAGCTGGAGGGCCGTCCTGAGGAAGTCACTAATGAAAGATCCAGAATTATGAGCAGAATTCTTGACTCATTATGTGTGCAGGTACAAAGGAGAGGGTTGGTACACAGTACATTACATAACTTTTCATTTTTCTTATTTGTAAATAATGGAATCAAAATTCTCAATCATGTAAATAATACTTTGGACATATCAGTAGCAGAAAAATGTTCATCATTTTATTAAAAGATATTGTGGAACAATTATAGGGCGTATAATTCTGTCCATAATTATGTAAGATAAATCTTAAAAGACTGAAAGAATGATTGTCACAGCCCCTATGACCTTGGTTTTGATCGCTGCAGAAAGGAACCAGGCCTGACCCGGATGAGAAGTATAAGCTTGCAGGAGATGGGGTAACCTTGATTGCAGGGTAGCCCCGAGCAACCTCTGCAGTAACCTTTTATTGAGACAGCACAAAACAGGTGAGGGGAGTACTAGACAATGACTATGTGCCTAAGGACCGCCATGGGCTCGGGCTTGTTTTCCACAATGAGCACCTGTGGACGAATTGCCTGAGGGTCTGCCCCCCAGCTGCAAATCATCTTGCTCAGAGGTCGTCTGGCTCTTGGCGTCCTTTATAAATGATCATTCTTAGGAATTTAAAAAGGCATATGAATCAAGGTTAAACATAAGTGGACACCAGGGCTTTTTGGTTTCAGCCAAATACTTGTCACTGTACGACCAAGCCCCCATACACTGCCAGAACTTCTTGTTGCTTCTTTTGAATGAATCCTGCTAATGTGAATTCACATTGTAATTTACTGATCTTTTAGCATATATACTAATTGAGAATATGTACAAATCCTATGTGCTTCATCAAATGATAACAAAGATTAAGAAATAGTTTTATAGTTTACGTAATTGTCTATGATATTTGCTTATTCATGAGAGCCAGCTTACCAATAAGTGTAGGAATGTACAAGAAGAATATCTCATATTTGAACAGATCCATGTCACTTAAAATGTACTGTTACATACTAATATATTTCACTTCATTTCAGCCCTGGAGGAAAGTTAGTCAAGAATAATCACTCTCCTTCTAGAGCTTAGAAGAAAGATTACGTGATTTGCACTAGGTCTCCTAGCTGATACCATTCAAGTTAAGATCTTTGAATCCAAAGCCAATGTCTTTCCCTCTGCGGCATTGCCTCTTTACTATAGCAAATATTTCTTGGATAGGCCTCTAATCTAATAGGTACTAACATTAGATATTATATAACATTTGCTACTGCACAGGAAACCTGTGCTCAGGTTTGCATGCTATCTAACTTTATTTTAGCAGGTAAGAGCTTCCATTTCTTTCTGTGTATTCAAATGTCTACTTTAATAGCACATTCACGGCCCTCCCTTGCTGTATTGCAGAGGAGAATGCCTACTGCCTCGCATTTATTGGATACAGTATCTAAAACGTGCTCTAGCTGAAAGGTTCGATATAAATGCAAAATATTATTGGTGTTATTATTGTGTAAATATTCAATGGCTAATATACCTTTAAATATTATTTTTTCTGTCACGGGGCAGCTATTATTCATAGTCTATGAGATACTTAAGTAGGAGCTAGTTTTCCTTGGTTTCCCATTGCAGAGGAAAGCCCTGCTCATCCAAATAATTGTGGCATCTTAGTGAAATTCTGGTTAAATAACAGGATAAATAAAGAGATTCTATTAATTCTTATTCAGTAGTTGGAATTCTGTGATGGTGTGATCTGAGGGAGAATTTAATATATACTTTTTCTGTTAGTTTATAATAAAAAAAGTGAAGACTAAAGTCATAGTTTAGGCAGACATATTTACCCTGCTTAAAAAGATAATTTTACCCTGGCCCCATAAAAGGCAAAACATAAAAATTTTTATTATTAGCTAAATTAAATTACCAACGCTGCAATTCAAAAGAAACATTTGTTATTGTAGTACAATGTAACTTGAAAGTGATAAAACACATGTGCTCTTAAACGATTATAAAACAGACATATTAATGTTTTCTTCCATTAGTAAACCTCAATAGTGGCATCCTGAGATTTCGCAACATAGTTTAACTCTCCATATTAATATAGCCAGTTATTTGAGAGAAGGGAAATAGAACGTTTGAGGGGCATGGATATCTTCCTTGAAATATCATCTTTGTTATTTTCCATCAGCATGACTTGAGTCAAGTTATTTAATCTCTCTTAGCCTATTTCATGATTCGTATTAAAGAAAAAAATAGCCTTAGTATTTAATGGTTTAAATGTGTATTAAAATACACAATATATGCAGAGTGCCTCTTACCTAATAGGTACTAACATTAGATATTATTTCACATTTGCTATTGCTGATTAGTTTGTGACCTTTGGAACACAAGAAATAAGATTATATTTCTGTTTCAATTTCCTTAACTAGTCAATAAAAGTTGAAGTGTCACCTGCCCCGTTTCTACCTTGAAATAATGAAATGTACAAACAATAGTTGCTGGCTTCGTACCCAAACACTTTTGCTTAATTCACCTGAGAATTTACAACCATGATATAAAAAAAAATTAAGAAAAGCTAGTTTTACTCTTTCGAGGAAGGTGCTATAATACATCTTGTAGATCAATATGCTCCTTTGTCTTCTATTTGTAAGTAGCTGTTCATCTACGCAAAGCACACCTTAGAGGATTTCTGAGGCCCATGTTGGCGCACATGTGTACACACATGGACACATTCTGTATGCTACTTTTCTTGGTTTTCAAAGCAGCTACTACTCAGGAAAATTGTCTGATGAATGCAGGCTTTATTTTAATGTCTATTGTAAAAAAAGTTTCTGCTAGCTACAAGTTAACAAAGGGCAAGTAAAATGGCTAGAGTCAGCTATGTCACAAATTTGACATATATTTTCTTGTTGCCTCGTGTTCTTATGCAGTGAGGTGTTATCTAGAGGACAGGGGAAAAAAAGAATGAGCCTAGAATCATAAATACCTCCTCGTGACAAATATGGGAAATCTATGTGTTTGCCAAAAGCTACTTCTACTTTATGCCAGCAGCAATTTGAACTTCGGCTTGTTTTGTTTTTCTTTAGATATTTAAACTTTTGCATATGTGGCAGGTTATTTTAAGAAGAGTTTAATTAGGTAAGGTGATTGTAATTATTTATCTTTCAAAAGCACTTATTTGGACATATTTCCATATAGTTTAAAATATACCAAATGAAAAAAGATATTTGACACTTCAATATTATCATTTTGGATATGTTTTGAAGAAAAAAATTTTAAGTGCTATCTTCAATTAAATTGTATTCCCTTATAGGAATAAATTTTATAGCAGTCTTGGCAACCAAATCATTCTTATTTTCTTCCTTTATGTGATAATATTTGAATGCTTTCAATATGTAATGTTTATTATTTGTAAAAACACATTTAACGAGTAACTGTGTCTCGCTACAATATATCCCGTCTTTGTCCGCTAACACTGAAACTATTCAATGAAAATTAACTATTGTCTGTTTATCATCTGATATTTATTTTGGTGGATTTAATTTTTATGAGCTACTTGTGATTATACACTTATATCAGGTTATTGTATAGATCCTGATGGTATAGACAGTTATAAGGACGATCTAAACATATTTACAAATGTAACATTTCATTTATATGAGTTTTACATTAGTATTTATCCTCAAACATTTTAATTAATGAAATAATCTGCCACCTATTTTAAGAGAGAGATAGATGTACCTTTCAAAAATTTAAATCCTTGCTTGCATTTCTATCTCAATCTGACCTTCCCCCCTCAGAAGAGCTATGTGTGTGTAAATATACAAATATTTTAACCATAAATAAGATAATAAGGTTATTCTATGAATTCATGTTTCTGCTAAAATAATGCAGATTTATTGCAGAAAAATGATGGAAAAACATATTATGCTCTTGGCTGGGAAGAATCAACATTGTCAAAATCTCTATTCTACACAAAGCAATCAACAAATTCAATGCAATGCTCATTAAAATACCAACATCATATTTTGAAGAACTGGAAAAAATAGTATTTTGTTTTGTATGGAAACAGAAACAAACAAACAAACAAACATATAGCTAAGGCTATTCTTGGTAATAAAAAAAAAAGCCAGAGGCATCACCCTACTAGACTCCAGGCTATATTACAAGTCCACAGTAATGAAAACAGCATGGTATTGGAACAAAAATAGAGACATAGACATATGGAACAGAATAGAAAACCAAGAGATGAAACCAGTCTATATTTTCATTGGATCTTTGAAAAAACAAGCAAAATCATGCAGTGGGAAAAGAATCTCTATTCAACAAGTGGTGCTGGGAGAACTGGATAAGCTACGTGTAAAAGATTGAAACTTGACCCACACTTTTCATCCCTTACAAAAATTGACTCAAGATGGATAAGACACTTAAATATGGGACATGAAATGATAAAAATCTTATAAGAAAGTGTGGAGAAAGCCCTTGACAATGTTGAACTGGAAAATATTTTATGACAAATATATCAGCAGCCATTGCAACAACAAAAATTAACAAATGGGACTTAATTAAGCTGAAAAGCTTCTGCACAGCTAAGGACTCAACATGTAAAGCAAAAAGACACCCTTCAAAATGGGAAAAGACATTTGAAGGGTATAATGTGACAAAGGATTGATAACTAGAATTTACAGAGAACTCAAATAATCAACAGAAGGAGAGTAGACAATCCCATTTATCCCTGGGCGAGAGATAGGAACAGAACCTTCTCTGACAAAGACAGACGAATGGCTAACACACATTTGAAAAAATTCTCATTGTTCCTAATCATCAGAGAAATGCAAATCAAAATCACCCTGAGATGTTACCTATACCCAGTGAGAATGGCCATGCAGATGCTGGCGTGGAGAGAAGGGAACACTTTTATACTGCTGGTGGGACTGCAAACTAATACAACCTCTTTGGAAGGAAGTATGGAGAATCCTCAAAGAACTCAAATTAGACCTCCCATTTGTTCCTGCAATCCCATTACTAGGCATCTACCCAGAAGACAAAAAATATCCCTTTATCAGAAGGACATTTGCACTAGATTGTCTATTGTACCTCAATTTACAATCGCCAAAATCTGGAAACAATCTAAATGCCCACCAACCCAGGAATGGATTAACAAGCTGGTATCTGTATTGCATGGAATAGTATTCATCTATTAAAAAGATGGATATTTTTCATCTTTTGCATTAACCTGGATAGAGGTGGAAAACATTCTTCTTGGTAAAGCATCACAAGAATGGAGAAGAAAGAATCCAGTGTATTCAATTTAATATGAAGGCAGTAGATGATCAAGGTGGGGGGTAGAGGAAGGAGGAAGCAGGACAGGGAAGAGGATAGGGTGTTGGGGGACATGGGGCACAAGAAAGACTTTACCTAAAAATGCAATCAGTGACACTCAATTAAGTCTTTGTACCCTTAATGAGTCCCAAACAATAACAAAAATGCAGATTTATTTCATTCATTGTAATAGTTGAATTGCATTTCATATATATACACAGCTAGTTTAGCTGGTAGCTCTCTATCCTCTAGTTTGCTCTTGCAAAAATGCTGCACTATTTAAATGGCTATTTCTATACATGTGTAAAACTTTGCATTCTAAAAATTGTTGGGTTTTGCCACATGCTCTTCAGAGGAATTATAGCAATTTTAGATATTTTATCAGACAATGTATTTTAATCTTATGGTTGAAAATTGTATTTCATTGTTGCTTTAGTTTAACTTAACTTGATTATTACTTAGTCTTGGTGTGTTTGCTTATGTTAACATATTCTTCTTAGCAAATTATCTCAAGATTGGGAAAAAAAGTATCCAATGTACTCAGCCCTACTATGAAACTAATTTAAAGGTTTCATATGAAGGCTATAACCCAACTATAACACAAGAATATGGGAAGGGAGGAAAGGGGGGAGGTTGGGGTGGAGGGAGGGTAATTGGTGGGGCCACACCTATGGTGCATCTTCGAAGGGTACAGGCAAAACTTACTAAATGCAGAATACAAATGTCTTCATACAATAACTAAGAAAATGCCATGAAGGGTATGTTAAACAGTTTGATGAAAACATTTCAGATTGTATATGAAACCAGCACATTGTACCCCTTGATTGCAATAATGTACACAGCTATGTTTTAATTAAAAAAAAATTGTCATCTTCGTTGGAAGTGTTGCAGTTACACATACTACATAGGGTCTGGAATTAGACTACCATATTTTGCCATACATAACGCACTCCTGTGTACAATGAAAACCCATATTTTTGTCCCAAACTTTTAGTGTAAAGAATCTTTCTTTTTTATTTTTTAAAGAAGGGCAGAAGTGGCTGCACAGTGGACCCTCCTTCTCTCATAAGAGGTGTGAGCCAACCCCTGCATGCAGAGAAGCTGGGAGTGAGCCCAGGCAGCAGGTGAGCATAACCCAGACGACCTGATCCAGATGACCCCAGCTGTCCTTTTCCAGCCCACTCTCATCCCCATATCCTCTCATCTCCCATTCCCACGCATGTCTTACAGTGAGAACGTGGCCAAGGCCACTCTGCTGAGAACCCTGGTGGGCTTATTTCCCAGGAAGCTGGTGTATTTCCAGGGAACCCTGCAAGGCTTATTTCCTTAGCACAGCATGGCCAGCCCCAGGCCCCTCAAGGTAGATCACTCCCCTTTCCAGGCTGCCTCATCTCTTGCACAACTGGCCCCATTCTGAGGCCTGTGGGGACACTGTGCTGAGGAGGAAGCCTTCCCGCATGAAGTATCCGGCATTTACATTTCTGTTCAGTGACTGAGACCGTGACCTCCTTGAGTCATCCAGACCTTGGGCATCAAGTTATTTGAAACTTAAGTGATACAATATGCATGCCTGTGAAATATTTAGCCCAGTGCCTAACACATAGGAGATGTCTGATAAATGCTAATTATCATTATTACTACTAATAATTATGAACCAAGCTATCAGGGTCATACAGCAAGGAGATCAGAGTCATTTGGGGTCAGATCTCAGGGTACGCTGACTGAGAATGAACAGCATGGTATTGTGCATCTTATGGATATGCCACTAATATGATATCAAAACATTTATTTAAATATAATAATTCTCAATTTTCCTTCAGGCTTTTAAATCATTAGGTAAATCTTGAGTGAGAAGAAGAAAGCCTTTCAAATAAAATTGAAAGCTATAACTGAATTCAGCTACTTAAGTGTTATGCTATCTACTGGGTCACTGGGGAACCAACAAACCATGGCAGGCATATGACATTGAGCTTGCAACTGAATGAAGATCATAAGCCGTGGTGTCCCTGAAGTTCACACATCAGTGCACCTGATTTTTGAGCATCCTTTATCAATTCCACGAGTTAACTGTTAAAGTTTACAGATGGGGAGACAATACCATTTCAGTAACTGACAACACTAACTGACTACTTACCACAACCCAAATGTATGCTGTGTGTGGCAGGTGAGTTGAAGACATTCTGAACTATTAATAGAATGGATCCCCCAAATCTTTAAACCCCTCGTATGGCATAATTGCCAAGAACGCTGTATAGAAAGGTACGAAGCTAAGATTCCCTGAAAGAACAAGAGCTGTAGGTTTTGCTAAGCAATGACTTCACGCCTCTGTATTCTCCAATGCTGAGACAGAGCATCGGAAATAGTAGAGAGGACCGTCAGAGCACATCCTACATTTTTGCAAATTTATTTTTATTTTTTGTTCTTTATGTTTTTTATTACATCATAACTGTGTACATTAATGCATTTATGGAATATAATAAATACATTAATGGGGTGCTGATTTATATACAATTTGGAATGCTTATGTCAAACTGGTTTACATAGCCTTCACCTCTCTTACTTAATTGTTGCATTAAGGCATTTATACTCTACTCTTAATGAATCTGACATTAATAAACCCTTGCATTATGCACAATAAGTGAGGTCCCACCAATTATCCTCCCTCCACTCAGCCTCCCCCCAACCTTCCCTTCTTCATTCTGGGCTATGGTTGTGTTTTATCATTCATATGAAAGTGTGGGTGATGATATATTGGTTTCATAATAGTACTGAGTATATTGGATACTTTTTCTTCCAATCTTGAAATACTTTACTAAGAAGAATATGTTCCAAGGTCCAGCTCTGCTCTGTGACTTAGAAAGTGGCCTAAACTCTCCACACTTCATTTCCTTGCCTATTAGAGAAGGCTTTTAAGAACCCAATGTCATATTATTTTTGTGAGGATTAAATATATGTAATAATAATCCTTGGAAGACATTTAGCACTATTCCTATTCAATAGCAAGTGCTCACTAAATATTATCATTGCATTCAATAGTAGGAACATTGCTGATCAAAACCACATATTCACTGAAGAAAATATTCTTTTGATACAAATTGGATACTTCATGTGACAACTGCAGAAAAATTTTACTCTGTCAAATAGTTTTTACCTTCATAAAAAAAACACTAAAAAACCGCTAAGACAAAGAAATCTGAAAGTAAGATCATTCAGTGTTCCCTGAGGAGCTGAAATGAAAATCTTTTCCCTCTTTCCTCCCCGGGATTCTCACAGTTCCCTTGTAGGCGTGACAGTTCCAGGAAAGAATGAACAAAACAATCACTTACTTACCTAGGAACATACCTGCCTAGGAAGCCAATAAGGCAACTTGCATGATTTGGGAAATATAAAATCATCCCTGATATGTTAGTTTTTAGGAATGATTTTCACCTGAAATATTGGTTTCAGCTGCTCTTATGAAAAATATTTGCTTTCAGCCTATTTCTCACTCTAGATCTGTTAGTGGGCCTGAGTCTACACCATTCCATAAAATCTGAAGCTGGAAAGTATCTTAGAGAATTGAAGCCCAATATCAGCATTCAAATATAAGTTTCTAGGGTTCCAGTGTTGGTTCCCTATTCTCTGTCAGAAAGCTTTCCTTTATGGAAACTGAAGCACATGAAGACTAATTTTAGCCAAAGTGCAAAAGGACTAAACACTTAGCTAGCTGTCAGCATCAAGAATTACTCTTTCTTCCTATGGACAAATTCCCTACATGTGAAGAAGAAAAAAATTATAAAATGTATGTGGTGGATGTGTGGGTGATCACTGTATAATTCCTTCAACTGTACTGTATGCTTTAAAAATTGCCTAATAAAATATTGGAAAATTTAAAAAATAGAATTTTTTTTCAAAATTACTGATTCTTGGGCAGTGCTCTGGAAATAAAACTGTATTCCCAGCTACCAAAAGCAACTTAATGATAAATAAACGATGCTGAAATGGTTATGGTCACTTTGTTTACTCCAAGCCACCATAGGAAGCCAGCTAATACTAGCATGCTGATTAACCCTACCCATCTGGCTAATACAGTCTACATAAGGTATAATCCAAAGCCTGTGGGCACAAAGACCTATTAACTTGCTAATATACCTTCGCACTAGTCTAGCTGCTTTTCAATTAGTAATTATCTACAGACCGAGCCAATGAGAGACAATATTTTCCATGTGATTAGTTAGATAAGTTGCTGATTAACGTTCTTTGGTTTTGGCAGTTAGCATTTCTTACTCCGGCAACTTACTCTGGGGGGTTCAGTTGAGGGCTTGGGACTGCAGAAATGCAAAGCCCATTTGGTGGCCAAGGATTACTTTGAGAAAGTAGAATTGTGAGAACTAGATTTTCATAACATGAGAACTAGATTCATTTGACCAAATATCAAAACATTTGTTTTAAAAAAAACAAAAAACATTTGTTTCATCTCTAAAAGACGTTCTGGGGATAATCACATAAATGTGAATATAAAAGTATGTCAAGAGATATTATTATTATCTTAGGCATGAAAACAGCATTATGGTATGTGAAATGGATGTTAAAGTGTTCAGGAGTAAATTGTCATGATGTCCGCAACTTACATTCAGATGATTCACCAATAAATTAGATAAAAGATGGATATCAACATGGCAAAATGTTAAAAATATTTTTTCTTTCAAGTGAATCTATCACTTTAATATCATGCGGAAAGATTTCTACTACAAATGTTCATTTTTAGAAAACGATCTCTACACCTAAACACCGTATTTATGACCAAAATTTGAATGAAGAGTTAAACTATCTTAATTTCCCAATATTTTTCTCACCCTCTCCATGAATTGTTAAGAATTAGGATTTATAATGTAAAAGTTCAAAACAAAATATATTTTAAAGCCTTCTGCATCTTGCTACAAATATCTCTACAGAGATATCTAAATGCTGTGAGAACCAGAAGGAGAGGACAGTGTCCTACCACCAATGCCCACAGCAGTGGTGCATAATATAGTCACATAGTCCCAGCCTTCTGCTGCTTCAAAAAAGTCCACTGACATAGAAAAGAATGGTGTGGAGGCATTCCATTCCTAACACTTCTGCTTTTACTTCGGATTCACCTTTATTTGGTATCAGTCACTCAAAGTGAAACAGCAACATGCCCGAACGTGTGGTTTCATATAGCTATAAACATATTCACATACTGTCTTTTTTTAATTCTTTATCAAATCATAATTGTGTACATTAATGCATTTATGGGGTACAATGTGCTGTTTGATATACAATGTGGAATGCTTACATCAAACTGATTAATATAACTATCTCCTTGCGTACTTATTTGTTGTGGGAAAAACATTCATACTCTATTCTTAATAGTATAGAAATGTATCCTTGCATTATGCACATTAGGTTGGATTCCCTAAAAACCCTCTCTCCTCCTGGCCTCACCCTCTCACCTCTCTTTCCACTTCTGTCCTTCTTTCTGGACTATAGTTATTTTATTTTTGTAGTTTTTGGCTGGGGCCAGGTTTGAACCCACCACCTTCGGTGTATGGGGGCGGTGCCGTACTCCTTTGTGCCATAGGCACCGCCAGGACCATAGTTAAGTTTTACCATTCCTATGAATGTGTAGGTGATTATATGCTGATTTCATAGTAGTATTGAATACATTGGATACTTTTTTTTTCCATTCTTGAGATACTTTACTAAGAATAATATGTTCTACCTCCATCAGGTAAACACAAAAGATGTGAAGTCTCCATCTTTTTATGGCTGCATAGTATTCCATGGGGTACATATACCATAATTTGTTAATCCATTCATGGGTTGATGGACACTTGGGTTGCTTCCATGACTTGGCAATTATGAATTGGGCTGCAATAAACATTCTGGGGAAGACCCCCTGGGCAATTAAAGCAACACCAAAACAAAGCAAACTTACATACTATCTTTAAAATTATTTTTAAATCAGAATAAATATTTTTTACATCTGGTACAAATGTCTTTGTTGTAAAATGATTTTTGATCATCTGGGTAAATACCTAGTAGGGGGATTGCAGGGTCAAACAGTGGGTCCACTTTTTGGGGGGAGGGTCCACTTTTAATTCCTTGAGTATTCTTCAAACTTCTTTCCAAAAAGGCTGTATTAGCTTCCATTCCCACCAGCAGTGTACAAGTATTCCCCTCTCTCCATATCCACACCAACATCTATAGTTTTGGGATTTTGTGATGTGGGCTAATCTTACTGGTGTTAGATGATATCTCAAAGTGGTTTTGATTTGCATTTCTCTGATGATTTAAGATGGTGAGCATTTTTTCATGTGTTTGTAAGCCATTCGCCTGTCTTCAGAGAAGTTTCTGTTCAAGTCTCTTCTCCATATAGAAATGGGGTTATTTGTTTTTTTCTTATTGATTAGTTTGAGCTCTCTGTGGATTCTAGTTATCAGACCTTTGTCAGAAGCATAACCTGCAAATATCTTTTTCCATTCTGAAGGCTGTCATTTTAAGATGAACTTAAAGCAACTATTGCATTCTGATCTGTGTAGTAAGTATTCATTGCAACATCAGAATACCATGGTTGACATTTCCATTTGCATTATAAATCCTGATATCTTGCTCCTAATAAGACAAGCATAAAGCCATATCAGTACAATACAATGTTGTAGCTGTTTTGAAAACAGTCCATTTTTCATTTAATAGAAAATTAAGCAGGCTTAGATACTAAATGTCAATAATTAAATTATAAAATGTCACATTATATATTCATCCACTTATTTGGTGACACTGATTTTTTTTTCCCTTTGTTTTTTCCCAAAGGAAAATGAATTACAAGTATAAGGGAATGACAAAGACATTATTCGATATTAAAGGATTAGATTTAACAATAATGCAAAACATTTCATAATGGCCTCTATAATGTCAGAAATGTTATTTGCATCACCAAGGATGAACTGCAAAGCCTTCATTACATGTACATGTAATAAGATGCTGGCATGTGTACTGCCAACACACATACACACACACACTCCAGACATTTGAAACTGATTCACATTTTAAGTAGAAATGCTTAGGTTGATGGAAAAGTTGAAATATTCCCACAATATTATGTCAATTTGTAAACTCAATAGAATATTTTCTTTCAGGCCATAAATGTCTTAACCTCACCATGCCTCACTTAATAAAATAACCATTACACCAAAGTGGGAAAATGGCATTCATGCAAATATGCACTTCTGAGAGAAACTTTAATCTATATAGAACTTTATATTAATGACTTCTTTTAGCATGGGAAATGAGTTGGCAAAACACAAGGATAAACAGATGGAGAAAGGAATATGTGACAAAATGGGAAACACAGGATTACAAAATCGGTGAACTCAAGAGAATTTTGGCTCAGTGATTTTTGACATTTAATCTCTTTTAAATTTTTTTTAACACAGAATAATAATTTAACAAATCAAATGATTTCCAAGATTCATTTGCTTGGATATGATTTTTATCTCCTGCATTTTCTGAATGGTCCCCCTTGCCTCTCCTTGCAAAAATGAAATCTTTAAAATAAAGTAACCCTCTACGTTTAAAATGAAACCTCTCAGTATTAAATACTAATTTATTAGACAGTTGTAAAACTGCAATGCCATCAACCACAGCAATAATGAATCCCCATGGTCTCTGATTTCATGAGGAACTTGACATATAATCTGAAAAAAATGAAGAAATATAATCAAATGTCATTGTTAATGATATTCAATTATTCCACCTGTGACCTGAGCTATTATAACTATCGCCTTATAATTGCAACTCATCCATTGGGAAAGCCAACTTTAAACATTATCATAGCTTAAAGGTCACTCAGAAAGTATGCAATTATAACAAAATTTTGTGATAGTTATGGAAACGAATTCATTTTTTACATTTAGTCCCAGATGATATTTGTTCTTTAAAGAATGAGCCGTAGGATATGAGTTAAATATATTGTATTTACAGTGTATTTTCTATCCTTCATTTTTTGGAAAGAAAACCAAGAACAACATTTTCTCTTCTCTATACAGCAGCTTCCACCCCTGACTCTCACCCACAGGAGACCTGCTACAGGTTTGCAGAGACAGTCAATCCCTTCCCCATTTCCTGTCCTTCCTCTCACTCCTCTCTGCCCTTTGCCCTCTCGAACTTGTCATGAAACTGCTCTCAGGCCTCCTGCTCACTTCACAATAAAAAGGAAATAAACAGCAGTGAGTTGGAAAGCAGTTCCCTATTCTTTATTAGCCTAAACCAAAGAAATTTCCTGACCTTTATCTGCCTAACTCTGAGCTATAAGTCTAAAGAGCAATAAAACTTGAAAACAAACTCTATCATTAAATTATATTTACATCTTCATAATAATAACTACCATTTGTTTAGAACTTTCTACATGCCACACAAGCACAGTTAGGTAGGTACTTTATACACGTCTAGTTTAAGTCATCTGCTTCTTTCTCTTGGTTTGATCTTTCCATGCAAAGCTACGCCCTTGAAGTTGTCTCCCTTGAGGAATTGGTAAGGAGAGAAAGATCAGGGTATTTATACCTGAACAACCCTGCAAGCAATTATTGTAATCTGGTTCTTATGCATTGGACTAAGAATTTTAAAGGAGATAGGGGAGTGAACAGCAGGGGCAGAGGAAGCCAGGAGCCCCTGAGCCTCCTCTGAGTCCCAGATTACGTCACAAAATGGGATGAAAAGCTCTTGCCATGGTGATGAGGTTATGAAACAGGTCTAAACTAGACTGTCAGTCAAAGAAGGGCAAGGAACAGACCAGACAGTAATCAATAGTGAGTGATGGAGCCCAAATGGGAGGTGAGAAGAACAAGGAAACTCAGGACCCTAAAGAAGTGGGAGGGGCAGGCAGGGCCACTAATTAAAAGTGGCATTATCAAACAGTTGTTGAATTAAATTTTATCTGATCTACAAAGTAAAGTATCTAGAAAACATTCTTATACATAAACGGCTGTAAGGAAATGAGAAAGGTGTGTGATAACTTTGGTAGGCCAAAATAAACAAGGAAAGCAATCTTTCTGGACTTAGCCCCTTTAAAGGGAAAGTTTTTTTTAATGTGCTGGGATGGTGTAAATTCGTAGTTTCACTGAACAAGTCATTCAAAACATGCAGGTAGGTCTAAACACAGAGACATACTGAATGCAACACCAATTATGTGATGGAGAGGACGTTTCTACATTTGTTAAACTTTTCTGCCACAAGGTCTTCAAGTGTCTTAGAGTGTCCCTCAGTTTCATCATGATCCGTCAAAGAAAGTCCAGTGGCTACAAAAATGAGGGTATCCAAGAGGGCGAACAAGGCCTTATGGAAAGAATGGTCTGCTTTGTACACCACCCTACACTCAGTTCTCTCCCCAGACAACAAAGGGAGGATGGATATTCTTTGTTTAGAGGAACAATTTATGAGGTTATGTACTATCAGGAGACATGTTCAAAGTCTTGTGCATATACGCTGTAAAACCTTGAGAAATTTGATGCTACAACATACATACTTAATGTGAAAATTAAAAATCTTATCTGTTTCAATGTCTCTCTTTATCCTTGCTTATATAACCAAATGGATTGATGCTAGTGGCTACATTTTCAAAACTTTCATTCTTCCCAGCAGTAGTAGGAATGTGCTCAACTTACACAGATATATAAATCAGATGTGAGCAGCCAATGACACATTTGGGATAAGTAATACGACATCCACATGGAAGCACAGCCCTGTGTACTGAGGAAGCCACATGTGTTTAAGATCCAGTGGGTTTCTTTAGTTCCATATTTTTTCTATAGTCAGATATCATTCTTATTTTTTTATTTCCAAAAATGGTTAAGTTACAAGTCCAAAACTATCAACACCCATGACATAAAAGAGCAAGGAACCCTTTTGACAAAAGGCAGAAATAGCACTTTGTTAGTAAGGTCAATGAATGAAATGTTTAAAGATTCAGTCTCCAAATGGAAATTCACTTGAATGATGCCAAGGGGCATTTTCATATGACAATCAACATAGGCTACCTGAAGACTTGCAAACTTATCTTCATGATACCTGAGTTATTAGCCTGCAGAAACCATTGCTGTAAATAATTTTCTAGGGTTAGCATGAGAAAGTCCTAGAGAAATGAAAGCGATGGTTGATTCCGACAATTGAAATGTAAATAATGGGTTGAAGGTTAGTGTCAAGCAGCACGTTATTTCACAGCCAAAACATGACAAAGAAGTGAGCTTATAGCTTCTGCACTGCTAAGAACACAGTAAGTGTAGCAGGCAGACAGCCCTCAGAATGGGAGAAAATATTTGCAGGTTATGCCTCAGACAAAGGTTTAGTAACCAGAATATACAGAGAACTCAAGCATATTGGCAACAAAAGAGCAAGTGATCCCATCTCAGGGTGGGAAAAGGACTTGAAGAGAAACTTCTCTAAAGAAGACAGGCGCACGACCTACAGACACATGAAAAAAGGCTCACCATCCTTAATGATCAGAGAAATGCAAATCAAAACTACTTTGAGATATCATCTAACTCCAGTAAGATTAGCCCACATAACAAAATCCCAAAACCAGAGATGTTGGCGTGGATGTGGAGAAAGGGGAAGACTTCTACACTGTTGGTGGGAATGCAAACTA